>PVJI01007102.1:0-36478 GCA_004026765.1 Micronycteris hirsuta
CCTGGGAAAGGAAGGACCAAGGGACACACGTGAGACCCGCTGTCATCAAATACTTGCCAGGCTTTTAGGCGGAAGACGGCTGCATTTTGTCTTGTTTTATAGATATAGTTGGTTGAACTGAGCTCAGCAATGTTTTTATTCTGACTTTTCTTCTTAGTTTCACCTTTTATTTTAAAACACTCTAAAAATTACAGAAAAGTTGCAAAAACTATCCAAAAAATTTCCTGAGCCATCTGGAAACCGCATGCTAACTTGACAAAGAACATTCCGGAACACTTCAGGGTGTACTCTCCACAAACAGGAACTCTCCCTGTAACACAGTGCAACCTCCAAATCAGAACAGTAAAATCAACAGTTTACTACTCATTCTCAAATTCCATTCAGATTTCTTCAGTTCTTCGTATGTCATTTATAGCTTGGAAACTGTGATGCAAATCACTGGACAGTCACTTTTCCATGACTTCGGTATTTAGTGAGACATTGACAGGTTTCATTGGGGACAGCTTGTAGGTAAAATTGTGGTAAAATATACAGCACATAAAATTTACCATCTTAACTATTTTTTATCGCACAGTTAAGTAGGGTTAACTACATTCTTATTGTCATACAGCCAATCTCAAGAATACTTTCATTTTGCAAAACGGGAAGCCTATATCCGTTAAACGACAGCTTTCGATTCTCTCCTTTCAACCCAGGCCCTGGCAACTCCCATTCTACTTCTTGTCCATTAATTTGAATCTTCCAGGAACCTCACTTAAGTGGAATCATAGAGTATTTGTCTTTTGGGAGATTGGCTTATTTCGTTTAGCGTAACGTCCTTGAGCTTCATCCATGTCGAAGCACGGGTCCGAATTGCCTTCCTTTTTAAATGCTCCGTTGTGTAAGCACAGAAGATTTCATTTGTCCGCTTACCATCAGTGCATACTTCGGTCACTTGCACCCTTTGGCTGTTGTGAGTGAGGCTGCTGTGAGTGTGGGTGTGCACAGGGCTCTTTGAGACCCTGCTTCCAGTTCTTTCGTTTACCTGCCCAGAAGTGCAATTGCTGTATCATGTGGTAATCCTATTTGTAATTTTTTTGAGAAACCGCTCTAGTGTTTTCCATGGCAGCTGCATCCTTTTACATTCCCGTCAACAGTGCACAGCTTCTCTAATTTCTCTCCACATTCTTGCCAACACTTACTTCTTTCTTTCCTTTTTTTCTTTTTTATAGTAGCCACCCTAATACGGGTGAAGTGGCATTTCATTGTGGTTTCAATTACATTGCAGGTTTTTGTAGGTGCTGTTATTTGTTTCCAATGTATTATCATTGAGATCTGAGAATATACATGATATAATTTTGCTTCTTTTAAGTTTATTTGGACTCACGAAGTGCCGTGTCCGCCAGAAGAAGGATGTGTCTTCTGTAGACGTTGCACATCCGCTCTGTGAATGTCAACTAGGGTGGTTGATAGTGTTTAAATCTTTTTTTTTTTAAGCATTTTTTTTAAAGATTTTATTTATTTATTTTTAGAGAGAGGGGAAGGGAGGGAGAAAGAGAGGGAGAGAAACAGCAATGTGTGGTTGCCTCTCACGTGGCCCTCACTGGGGACCCGGCCTGCAACCCAGGCATGTGCCCCAACTGGGAATCGAACCAGGACCGCTTGGTTCCCAGCCCGCGCTCAATCCACTGAGCTACACCAGCCAGGCGATAGTGTTTAAATCTTTTATGACTTTACTGTATTCATCAGATCATTTCATTAGTTGTTGAGAAAAGGGTGTAATAAATTCATTTGAATTCTTTCAATTTTTGCTTCATGTGTTTTGAAGATTTATTATTGGGCACATACACATTTACAGTTATTATGGCTGATGAATTTAACCCTTGTAACAAAACAAAACATCCCTCTTTGTGGTAATCCTATTTGTCTTGAATCAACTCCGTCTGATGTGATCATAGCCACAGCAGTTTTCTTAGGCTTGCCGTTTGTCCGGTATATCTTTTTTCCATTTCTTTGCATTCAGTATATCTTCGTCTTGTTTTTAAATGGCACCTCTAACGGGCAGTGTGTAACTGGGTCTTGTTCTTCCCCCATAATAACCATTTCTGCCATTGAATTGTTTAGGGGATTTACTGATATGGTTGAAATGGTTCTTACAATTTTATGATAAATTTTGTTTGCACATGTGGAATTACTATATTTTGTTTTAGTGTAAGAGAAAAGAATGCCGGCAACTCTTTCAAGCATAAGGGACTTGCTCGTCCCCAAGGCTGAGGGACAGTGTGACCCAGAAGAGTGAGAGTGCGGAGCTGGAGGGTGGTCCCAGTTCTTTTCGCTTTTGGCAGCTGCGGTGAAGAGCGTATGAGAGGGACCCTGGGAGGAAGGAGAGCGGGGAAGCCACTCATGCCTGTCCCCGCTTTGTCCCCACAGGTGCCAGCTGCCTTCCCCTTACCCACATTGCCAGACAGGATGCCAGGTGGAATGCCTCACAGAAGTGTCCGCCAGGTACATCCGAAAACTGACCTGCGGCCCTCGCCCCGCTTGTCTCCAGGCCCTCCCAGCCCTCTGGTTTCTGAAGCTTCTGGTTCTTGAGCCACATGTATTTATTAGATGCCTTCTGTGTGCCAGGCACTGTGCTAGGGGAGGGCGCAAGGCCCCACCCTCCTGGAGCTGTCCTGAGGTGGTATCTAGACAGACAGATGAACGGGACAGACATATTAGATAGGAACCATGAGGATGACTGAGCGATGTGTGGGGCAGAGTCTGGGCTAGGGAGGCATCCCAGGGATGGTGAGTCTGATGCAGAGAGCCAGGTAGAGGGGTCTGAGAGGGTCCCCGGGAACTGTGGCCCCAGGGAGCAGGGGTTGAACTTGTTTGAGCAAAGCGAGGAGCAGCTGGGGTGAGTGCAGGGGAAAGAGGTCACCAGGCTGGGTGGGAACACACCACAGACCTGGGGTGCTCTGGAGGAGGCAGAGGTATCATTTTTTGATGAGGTATTCAAGAAACTCAACTATCTCAATGTTTGATGTTGATTACATGTTGAAATCATACTACTATGTTGGATATTTCAGGTTAAAAAATTCATAGTTAAAATTAATTTAGATCTCTTTCTTTTTACTCTTTTAAAGTAGAAACTATGAATTTGAATTTCATGTGTGGCTTATAATACATTTCTGTTGGCAGTGCTGGTCTAAGGTATGTGGTAGATGCAGAAATGGAGAAAAGACTAAGGCCAAGTCAAATGGATTTCCTTGTTTGAATTCCACTGATGGCCGAAAGAGGTGTCCCTTAGCCACCGCTGCCAGCCCCTGGGAGTCCCGTGGGGATTCGCTGACCAGCTTTCTCTCCGCTCACAGGGTTCTATCTGTCAGAGCACCATCAAGCTTGTACAGCTTGCACGGATGGAACAGATTTCACCAATCATCCGAACACATTGTCTTCTTGCCAACCCTGTTCTAAATGCTTCCCAGGTAGAGAACACGTGCACCACGTGCTGTAGTGAGGGTGCTGGGCAACGAGATGAAACTGTGTCGCAAGGGGAGTCGGGAGCTGATTTCCAGCCCAGCTTGGTCTTCATCATACCCTTTTTTTAATCCTCACCCAAGGACATGCTTATTGATTTTAGAGAGAGGAGGGAAAGGGAGAGAGTGGGAGAGAAACATCGATTGGTTGCCTCTTGTACACACCCTAACTGGGGGCTGAACCTGCAACCTGGGTGTGTGCCCTGACCAGGAATTGAACCTGTGATGACCTTTTGGTTTACGGGACAACACTCCAATCAGCTGAGCCACACTGGCCAGGGCTTCATCATACCTTCTTTTATGATATGACTTAAGTCAACAAAATAAAATGTAAACAGACATTATTTGTATAATGCATGCCATGCAGCAGCTACATCTTTTAAACCGTCAGATGAAAGTAGTGGGACAATAATCTGCCCCTTGATGGGGGGACTCTACAGTTACAGCATAAAAGGTATGGCGGCGTGAAAAAGTGCTGGTTGGAGCTGGGACCTGGATCTCGTCCCGGGTCAGACCCCTCTCAGCCTGCGCGCATGCTCCTGGCCAGCGCTCCGCCTCCCTCAGCTGTCAAGGCCTAAGGCCCCTGCAGGGTTAGCTTTGCAGAAGTCACCCAAGGGTACCACGCCATCCGGGTCTCTCAGATTGTACCACATCCTTCTTAATCATCCTGTAAGCTAAGAGATATTTCCTCCCAGGACTGACGTAATAACAAGTCCTGGCCTTTTTTACACACTCCTGGCCCCTGGGGACAGGTGCCTTACACATGCTGCTGCAGAAACTGAGTGAAGCTGGGCGGGAGGGGTCTGGGTGGTGAGAAAGGGAGAGGGACGTGTGAAGGAACCGAATCCCCACCACGGCCCCCTTTGTCTGCAGATAAAGAAATGACAGCTCCGTGCAACAGGACCAGGGACACCCAGTGTCGCTGCAAACCCGGCACGTTCCAGGATGACAATTCTCCTGAGTTCTGCCAGAAGTGCATCCCTGGGTAAGACACTCCCTCGCGTCATCAGCACGGTTTCCCTTTGGCCTGGCCCACCTTCCCCTTGGGCACAGTAGGCCATCAATTAGGGCCCATGGTCCTGTCAGTGGCCCATGCAAAGACTTAGTTCCTTCTGATATCAGAAGGAAAGAATTGAGTAGAATACAGCCGTGCTTACAGTCATCTTTATAACAGTTCAACTCTAAAATATTCTTTTTAATATTTTTTTTGTGCAGACATGGCCCATGAACACAGAAGTGTGCACAGCCAAGTCATACGAGATTGAGCCTGTAGCTTCCCAGAAACCTGGAGCTAACTCAGCCTGTCTTCCCCCAAGGCCCTGTTCTCTCGACAAGGCAGTCTTTTCCCTGTTACTAGGCCAGTAGCAATGTGCTTTTCCCTGACTTCCAGGGTGGCTGTGATTGGTAGGGACAGTCAACAGGCAGAGGACAAGAGATTCCTTGTATGAAAGGTTGACTAGAGGATGAGGCTCAGCTTGTGCCCAAAGGGCTTCTGACCTTGACCTGCAGTGAGATGCCCTCTCATTCGGGCTCCCCCTGCAGCCCTTATGGAGAAGGGCCAGCTCCTGAGGTTGCCGCTCCGAGCACTCAGCAGGAGCCCTAAGGACGGAAGGGCCGTGCTCAGCTCCTTCCCGAACCCAGCAAGGGGGTGAGGGGACCGGTCGTGCAGACCGCGGAAGCTCCTTCTTTTTCTGCTCTCCAGTCAGGGGACACTGGCTGGGGGGCTGCTTCCTCTTCCCCTTACCTCGCAGAACCCCTTGACATTCTCCCTGTGTCTGAACCCAGGTGCCCTGCTGGCAAGGTCGAGGCCAAGCCTTGTACCCCCTGGAACGACCGCGAGTGTGTGGACCAAGAATCAGGTACCCAGGCCAGTGGGAAGACCCTGGTCCCTGGAGTGCCCACCAGCCTGGAGCCACCTGTCACTTCCTCTCCCTCCTCAGGCAGCTCACAGCTGGGAATCATAATTCCAGTCATTGTTGGGACTGTCGTGCTGCTGCTGCTGCTCGCATGGCTGTGTTATCGTCATCGTCACCGGAACACCACCCTTCAAGGTGAGGTTGGCGGGGTGGTGGGCACTTGCTGTGCTCTCTGCTACCTCCCTCACTTCCTGCTTCGATTCTCCGGACAGTAAGGCCCTCCCCTCCGTCTCCCACATCTGCTGGGTCTCTCTGGCCAGGCCTTGCTCATGTTCTGGGGGCCCACCCGCTATCTCCCACCTCACCTGCACCTCTGCAGGGCTGGGGTCGTATTAGTCCTCCTTTCTTGGGGCTGACGGTCACCTCCTCTCAAGGCCAAGTCTAGGAGGCAGGCCCCCAGCCAAGGCAGAGAGGTGGTCAGTGCGCCAGTTGGGTGACAGTAGTCAGGAGGAGAGGGTTAGGGGTTTCTTACAGCTTTGGTCAGAGCAGAATCCAACAAAGATTTGATATGTGTGTGTATGTGGGTTTTTGTTTTTGTTTTTCTTTTTACTTCTTTCCCGCTTTTCTTCCCCTCCCTGAGGGTGCTCCAGAGTTTGATTGCCCTTCCTGTCACCAGACCCAAGGCACCTGTTCAGTGTCTGCACCCCCAGCCCGTACCCTGTCCCCTGCACTATCCCTGGAGGGAGACCCTGGAGAGGGCCCTCCCCACCACTGATGCAATGTCCCTTCTCTTCTAGGTTGTGGGGCGGACTCCGATTGCATGAACAGAGTGAGTTCGTTTCTCCAGGATCTGGTGGCATCAGGCCCTCAGAAACTGCTTACTGGCCAAAATGCCCTGGGTGGGCATGGTCTCAGCTTGTCCTGTGCTGCTGTCCCTGGCTCTCTAAAGTGACCTGGGCGCCTGGGCCGACCCAGAGGACAGCTGGCCTCTTGGGAGCAGGCCGCAGGCTGGGGTATCCCCGTTCTCACTGCCACTTGTGACACTGCACCCACAGCCCTGCACTCGGGTGTGGCAGTGTCAGGCAGGTGTGCTGCAGCCCTTAGCACAGCACCAGTGTCCTGGGGCCAACAGCAAGGTCCTGATGGCGCCGAGCCTCGGGGGGTGGGGGGGCACAACCTCCTGTGTCCTCGGAGGCCTCGGGCCACACTCCTCTTTGCCTTCCCCAGGTCTTTCACAGGTTCTCGTGTGCTCCGAGAGGGCCTGAGGCTCCAGACAATGCCCGCAATACCATCCTGAGTGACAGAGATTCGCCTTCCACGCTGGCATCTGAGGAGGAACTGGAGCACCAGGAGCGCGTGCAGCTGGCAGGTGTAACAGAACAGTCCCCAGGAGAGGCAAAGTGTCTGCTGGTGAGTGGTGACAGCCTTTCTGCTCACCCAGGACTGTGTTAGAAGCGTAGAAAGGTCAACGCTGGTCAGGTCTGCCGTGCCTTGGGGAAGGGGTGCAGAGGGAGATCGGGACCTGAGGGCAAGCGACAGGGAGCCCGCCGCCCTGATGTACAGCCTGTCGGCTCTGGAGAAGGTCTGCGTGTTCTCATCTGTCCATTCGTCACTGCACCCCGGAGTCTGGAACGGCAGGCACAGAACGGGCGCTCCCACCTGTGTGGGGTGACCGAACGAAGGCTGCAGACGGTCCGTCGTGTAGCCGTAACGTAACTCAGTGAGCTGCTCCCCGTAACAATGGGAATGCCAGAGTTACTACAGAATTATTACTGTGTTGAACCTCTGTGGGAGTAGAGTTTAGGCTATAAATATCTAAGCGTATTTGGACGGGGGCTTTTAGAAGTAGAATTTCTGGGCACAGGTGTAGAAGTGTTTTTTAGCCTTTTGTACACACTCGTGCACAGTTTTGGTGCATAATCAGTTCATCCATTTAATATGACACTTAGTGGTAAGCATTTAATTTTCTATTCCTCATAAACTTAGAAAGTCATTCCCCTTAACCTAAGGTGAAGTTCCCTAATTTGTTAGAGTTGTTTTATTTGTGGTGATTGTTGCCATATAGCAATATTATCTAAATGGGATTGGTTTTGTGACGTGATTTGACTTGAGTCTCTGCATTGCTCTGCATCACTGTCTCTTTCCTCCAATCCCATCTCACCTCTGACTCGTTTCCCTCTGCTCCCGGCTCCTCCTTTGTCAAATGTGAAATGCTTGCAAAGACCTGGGCCTCTTTCCGCCTGGAGTAGCCTTTCCTATTTCTTTCTTGCATCTGTAGTATGTTCTTTTTAAAAAAGAGAGAAAGTATAAAAGGAAACAAACTAACCAAAAGGTCAATAATCCCTCGACCCTGATGAACAATTCTCACATTTTTAAGGGTAGTTAGTACCTACCCACAGCGAGAAAAAGCAAATGGCATAGCAAGGTTCTCAGGGAAGGTGGAAGCCATCCCCCATCCCCCCACCCCCGTTTCACTTCAGGTAATGATTGTTCGCGACTCTGCTGAAATCTCTGTGCACGCACCATCTATGTGCGAAGCTTTGCCAAAGGAATTTTTTTGATACATTTTAGTATCTGAAAGTGCACATAACTCTTCCTTACCTTGCCAAATTTATAATTTCTACCCGGGTAAAATTTAGAACTATTTTTTTTTTTTTTTTAGATTTTATTTATTTATTTTCAGAGAGAAGAGAAGGGAGGGAGAAAGAGCAATGTATGGTTGCCTCTCACATGGCCCTCATTGGGGACCTGGCTCGCAACCCAGGTATGTGCCCCGACTGGGAATCGAACCGGGACCCTCTGGTTCCCAGCCCGCGCTCAATCCACTGAGCTACACCAGCCGGGCCTAAAATTTAGAACTATTTTATAAGATATTCTCTACTCCCCAAAAAGTCGCTGGGAGTTTTTTTAATATTACTTACATTAACCCAACAAAAGCTAGTTGAGATGTTACAATCTTCGATATATTTTTTTAAATCAAAGAAGATAGCATTTCAGGTCAGGGGTTTTATTACGACTCAATGAAGATTTGTGTCTTTCTTCAGATAAATAATTCTTATTTCTGGTTAAAGCTGTTTCTTTGTATTTTATGTTTTTGTTACCCTCACTGGTTGGATCCTGCTGCAATTCCATTTTCTAACTTACTGTTTCTAACTTACATTTTCTAACTTACCGTGTTTATTAGCATACCAAGACATGCATTTACTTTGAACTATTGTAGTTGACACCTTAGGGTATTTAAATATATAATCATATCTAAAATAACGACGATGGTTTCTGCTCCCTTCCACCAGCCCTGCCTCCTTTTCTGTTTGAGTTTGCTTTGCAGTCCAGAACGCACAGTGTCCAAAGGTGTTAGAGAAGGCACGTGTTTTGATCCTGATTTGATTTCATTGGGAAGCCTTCACTGTTTCACCCAAAGGAATTGTGTTGACTCTTGTTTTCATATAGGAAAATATTATCATTATGGATGCAGAAATCATGTTAAATTTTACAGAATCATTTTTTAGGCTCCATGGAGACAAGGTAATACTTCTACTTCCTTATTTAGATTGTTGATAATGTACATTATTCCCGATCGAAGCCCCTTCTGATTCATTGAAGAAACCCTTCCTTATTAGACTTTGTGGAACATACTCATGTACATTCTTCATTTGAGTCACATGAACGCCTGGGAGGGAGTGACTGTCTTGTGATGGGGTGGATGGGAATGGACTAGAAGGGGCAGGAGGGACCTGGGTGAGGTGGTGGGAATGTCCCATGTCTTGATTGGGCGATGGTTACTCAGGTGTGTTCAGTGGTCACAGCTGGAGCAGACAGTTCAGGAGGGAGCATTGCCCCAGGGAGCATGGGCCTCTGTAAGCACACAGACATATGACATGTGAGGGGCCAAGGTGAAAGGTTCCTCTTCCTGTTCATAAAGACCCAGGAAGAGAGGTGGCTGCTCCAGGTCATCTTCTGGAGTCCAGGAGTCCTGGACTCACTTCTGGAGTCCTGGAGTCCTGGAGTCCTGACCCAGACCAAGAGCATCCTCCACTCTATCTTACAGAGACCGGCCGGAGCTGAGGGGTCTCAGAGGAAAAGGGAGCTGCTGGTTCCAGCAAACGGCGCAGATCTCATAGAAAGTGAGTGTTTTGTTGGAGGCAGTGGAGCAGTGTCCCATAGCTGTTAGGGCAGTGCGGAGCCGGGGATGCTGGGAAGGGAGGGTGGGGGCAGCTTATGCTGACTGTCACTGGACCATCAGGACCCTCAGTCCCCTCCCCTACCGCCCCTTTCCCTCCCCCTCCTCTGACTGCACACCACACTGTCCCGTCCCATCACAGCGATGGTCTGCAACCCCTTGTCCTTCCCTCCACCACCCTCCCTCTCCCCTCGTTGTCCAGGGCCGGGTTCACCACATGGAGGGCACCTAGGGGCTGTGCCATCCAGCAGGGCACCCACTGGCCCAGGGAGACTGCCGAGCACCTGACCTGTGTGTGGATAGGTCAAGTTTGAAGACCCGTAATTATAAGCTACAAATCACATTTCATATATTAGTACCCAAAGGAATATAAAATATCCCTTTGATAATATTTTGTTTATTGATTGCATGTAAATATAACATTTTGTATGTATTGAGTTTGTACCAGATATTATTAAAATTAATATCACCTGTTCCTTTTTATTTTCTTAAGCTATTAGAAAAATATGTCAGTATATTCCTGTGGGTCAGTGGTGTGCAGTGCCTTCCATACGTCTCATTTATTCCTTAGCAGTCCCATGAGATGGTGGGGGGCGGCAGGGGGAGCGTTGCTCTGTCTTATGGGTTAAATTCTTGCCCAGAGTCTGTTTGTCCCCATCTCACTCTGCCACAGTTGGGTGGCTGAGGCTCAGCTGGGTGTGAAGCCAGAGATCCTCCCGCCTCCAGGTCATTGCTCTGAGCACAGGGACAGGTGTGGCAGCCCTGGGACCTTATTCTCCGAATAAGCGCGGGTTCCCTCCTCTGAGGGCCTGTTGCTCCACAGCCTGTCCCACCCCCTGTCTCCTACCACACACTGCTGTCTCTGCAGGACACCCACCTCTCCCCCCAGGTGGGCTTGCAGTCCCGCGGGCTTAGGTGAGGCCCAGTCTGTTTAGCCTGAGTCTCTGCTGAGGGGATGCCAGTAAGGGACGAAGAGCAGCATGTCACCAGCAGGGGGCGCTCTGGCCTGGACCCACCCTTTTTGCAGGGTGTCCCACCTCACCAGACTGTCTCTGTGGTTTCCCCCACCTAGGCTTGAGGCAGTTCTTCGATTACTTCATAGAAACTGTGCCCTTCAATTCCTGGAAGCCTCTCATGAGGCGGCTGGGCCTCACCGACAATGAGATCCAGATGGCCGAAGCGCAGTCATCACGCCCTCAGGAGCAGGTCTATGAAATGCTGGTGACGTGGGTGGACAAGATGGGTCGGGCCGCCTCTGTCAACACCCTGCTGGATGCCTTGAAAAGCCTGGGGCATAGAAACACAAGGGAAAAGATTCAAGACCACCTTTTAGCATCCGGGAAGTATGTCTGTGTAGAAGATGCTGCTGTTTCCTGAGGGAGAAGAGTCTCTTCAGGAGACCAGAGCTTTCTTAGCTTGCCCTTCCTCCTGCAAGGGCGGCAAACAGGACGCTAGCCTGGAAGAGGCAGCAGTCCTTGACCAGTACTTGAAGAAGTTCTTCATCCAGAAACCCACAGATCCTGAAGCTTGAAGTGTTCCAGAACTTTTTCAGTGTACTTACAGTAATTTTTACAAAATGTTTGTTGTCTGCTAAGGCTGATAGTTATATGTTCACATGTGTACTGAAAGTTTTTTAGTTGTTTTGCCTTTTCATAAACTTGCACTTTTCACTTTGTTACTTACTGTATTGTGAGATTCATCCATGTTGCTGTATGTCCATGATTTGCATTTTTATTATTTTTACAGAGTGGGCCAGAAGTAGGTTCACAAGTGTGATACATGAAACACAGAGTTTATTTTGTATTACTATTTATTTATAAGGTCACTTTATTGTGTTCAGCCCATAGCTGCTCCTCTGGGTCTACACACATGATTCCAGTCTGTCTGACTCCAGTCCACCTGGACAATCAGTGTTTTATTTCTTTTTTTAATGTAATCTTTATTGTATTTTTTCCATTACCATTTAGTCCCCTTACATACCCCTCCCCCTAGCAATCACCACACTGTTATCCACGTCCATGAGTCCTTTTTCCTTTTTGTTCAGTCCTTCCATCCCCCAACTGCCCCCCACTAGCTACCATCCTGCTCTCCATCTATGAGTCTGTCCCCATTTTCCTCGTTGGTTCAGTTTGTTCATTAGATTCCACATCTGAGGAAATCATGTGGTATGTGTCTTTCTCTGACTGGCTTCTTTCACTTAGCATAATGTTCTCCAAGTCCATCCAAGCTGTCGCAGAATTCTCTTCTTTCTTACGGTCAGGTAGTATTCCGTTGTGTACATACATCACAGCTATTTTATCCATTCATTTTCTGATGGACGCTTGGGCTGCTTCCATATCTTGGTGATTGTAAATATGCTGCAATGAGCATAGGGGTGCTTAGGTTCTTTTGAATTAGTGTTTTGAGTTCCTTTGGATATATTCCCAGATGTTGGCATCACTGGGTCAAAAGGCAGGTTCATTTTTAATTTTTTGAGGTATCTCCATACTGCTTTCCACAGTGGCTGCACCAGTCTGCATTCCCACCAACAGTGCAAAAGGGTTCCCCTTTCTCCACATCCTAGCCAGCACTTGTTGTTTGTTGATTTATTGATGGTAGCCATTCTGACTGGTGTAGGTGATAGCTCATTGTGGTTTGCATTTCTCTGATGATTAGTGATATTAAGCATCTTTTCATATGTCTATTGGCCATCTGTGTGTCCTCTTTGGAGAAGTGTCTATTCAGGTCCTTTGCCCATTCTTTAATTGGATTGTTTGTTTTTTTGGTGTTGAGTTTTGTAAGTTCTTTATAAATTTTGCATATTAACCCCTTGTCAGCTGTATTGGTTAATGTGTTCTCCCATTCTGTGGGTTGTCTTTTTATTTTGTTGATGATTTCCTTTGCTGTGCAAAAGCTTTTTAGATTGATGTAGTGCCATTTGTTTATTTTTTTTTCTTTTGTTTCCCTTGCCTGGGGAGATATATCCAATAAAATACTGCTACAAGCAATGTCTGAGATTTTGCCACCTATGTTTTCTTATACGATTTTTATGGCCTCGGGTCTAACAGTTTAAGTCTTTGATTCATTTTGAATTTATTCTTGTATGTGGTGTAAGAAGGTGGTCTAGCTTCATTTTTCTGCATGTATCTGTACAATTTTCCTCAAACCATTTATTGAATAAACTCTTAGCTCATTGTATGTGCTTGCTTCCTCTGTTGAATATTAATTGACTGTAAAGGTGTGGGTTTATTTCTAGGCTGTCTATTCTGTTCCATTGATCTATGTGTCTGTTTTTATACCAGTACCATGCTGTTTTGATTACTATTGCCTTGTAGTATAGTTTGATATTAGGTAGTGGGATTTCTCCAACTTCATTCTTCATTTTCAGGGTTGCTGTTGCTATGCGGGGCCTTCTGTGGTTCCATATAAATTTTGAAATATTTGTTCTAGTTCTGTGAAATATGTCATTGGAATCTTGATAAGAATTGCATTGAACCTATAGATTGCTTTGGGTAGTATGGACATTTTAAAGATGTTAATTCTTCCTATCCATAAACATGGTCTGTGCTTCTACTTATTTGTATCTTCTATCTCTTTCTTCAGTGTCTTATAATTATCCAAGTACAAGGTTTTTACATCCTTGGTTAGGTTTATTCCTAGGTATTTTATTCTTTTTGTAGCGATCGTGAATGGGATTGTTTTCTTAATTTCCCTTTCTGTTAGTTTGTTATTGGTTTATCAAAATGCCACTGATTTCTGGATATTAATTTTGTATCCTGCTACTTTGCAGAATTCATTTATCAGTTCTAGTAGTTTCTTAGTAGCATCTTTGGGGTTCTCTATGTACAGTATCATGTCATCTACAAATCATGACAGTTTTACTTCTTACTTTCCAATTTGGATGCCTCTTATTTCTTCTTATCTGATTGCTGTGGCTAGGACTTCTAGTACTGTGTTGAATAAGAGAGGAAGGTGGACATCCCTGTCTTGTTCCGGATCTTAAAGGGAATGCTTGTAGTTTTTGCCCATTGAGTATGATTCTAGCAGTGGATTTGTCATATTTGGACTTTATTATGTTTAGGTATGTTCCCTCTAATCCCACTTTGCTGAGAATTTTTATCATAAATGGGTGTTGGACTTTATCAAATGCTTTTTCTACATCTGTTGGTGTGATCATGTGGTTCTTATCCTTCATTTTGTTTATGTGATGAATCACATTTACTGATTTGCAGATGTTGTACCAACCTTGCATTCCTGGAATAAATCCCACTTGATAATGGTGTATGATCTTTTTGATAAATTGCTATATTTGGTTTACTAATGTTTTGTTGAGGATTTTAGCATCGTTGTTCATCAAAAAGGTCATCATAGGGTTATTGTCCTATAATTTTCTTTCTTTATAGTATTTTTATCTGGTTTTGGAATTAGGATAATGGTGGCCTTGGAATCCAGGGTAAGTGGCTACAAAGGAACTTTTGTGTGTTGGTCCTTTAAGAGGCTCTCTAAGTCTCCAGTTGTCTCTCTCTGGCAGGCAGAAACCCTGTGCTTTTCACAGCTGGATGTGATCCGGATTCCTTTCTAGCACTGGTGCTATAGGCTGGGGAGCCAAGCTTGGTGTTTAGACCCCACACACTTCTCAGGGGGAACCCCCCAACCGCTGAAATATCCATTCCAGAAGGAGTATCCCTTCCAGCTGCTGCCCATGGGAGCCGAGCCAGCTCTCTTGCGCCTCCTCCGCATTCCCTACCACTCTCATTGTGGTGAAGTGGTTTCTTCTGTCTGTCCGTGGTTATAAGGCTTCTCTCCAGCTAGTGTTGAGTTGGTTATTAAGGATGATTTCTCTACAGTTTAGTTGTAATTCCGGAATGGTCCTGGGAGGAAGTTAGTGTAGCTTCCACTGAACTCTGCCATCCTGGATCTCCTCCTAGTGTTTTCATTCACTGTTGCTCCAGTCCCTGTCTGAACTCATGGCCTGCAGCCGAGTGTAACTCATGACCCTCCTGACTGTGAGTTACTAAGGGTGTCATTAAGCTGTTAAAGGACACCTTATAGTCTAGGTTTTGACCATTGTTAATAAAGCTGCTATATATTTTTACATATTTTATACCCATAATGGTTTTTTACGTGGATGCATGTTTTTCCCACCAGTTGGCTAAACACACTGGGGCATGATTGCTGCATCATATGGTAACACCCTGCTTAACTTCACAAGAATCTGGCAAGATGTCTTCTTAAGAGGGTCTACCATTTGTATTTCCATTAGCAATGAATAAGATTTTCTGTTGTTTCATATCCTCACTAGCAATTGGTATGGTTAGTTTTTGGTGTTTAGCCATTTTATTTATTTATTTTTAAGATTTTATTTATTACTTTAGAGAGAGGGGAAGGGAAGGAGAAAAAGAGGGAGTGGAACGTCAGTCAGGTTGTCGCTTGTCTGTGCCCCAACCGGGGCCTGAATTTAAAGCCCGGGCATGTGCCCTGACCAGGAATCAAACCAGTAACGTTTTGCTTTTCGGAGCAAGGCCCAGCCCACGGAGCCACGTTGTCGGGGTGGTGTTTAGCCACTTTAATAGATGAGTAGGATATCTCCTTGGTGTTTTAAACTTGATTTTCCCTAATGTATGATGTATAAAATTTTCCAGTAATTGCTCAGTATTGTGCGACTTATACGTGCTTATTTACATGTTACTTATTAGGATGTCTGCTCATATTACCATATTTATTTTCATTTGGGGAGTGCGTTTTCTTATTGTGGAGTTTTACCAGTTCTTTGAATATTTTGCGTGTAAGCCTTTCTTTGTATCATCAAACTCTAAGTTTCCCACTACGATTTTTATAGTTCTGCATTTTATATTTAAGGCAATGACTGATTTTGAGTGAATTTATGTCTAAGGTACAAAGTTTGTGTCTTTGTTACTTTATTTCCTTGCGGTCATCATTTGTTGGTCCTGACTAGACTAAAAGGCTCTCTCTTATGCGTGGAAGTGCCCTTATTCTTTGACCGAGGTCGCGTTATCCCTGTTTGCGTGGGTCTGTTTGTGGACTCTATTCTGTTCCATTTGTCCATGCACCTGTTCATTTTAAAATATCATGCTTTCTTGATTGTAGCTTTATAAGAAGTTGGGAAGTGTGAGTTCATCAACTTGTTTTTCATCAGAACTGTGTAGATTACTCATTGTTTAGAACTAGTTTGTTGGTATCTACAAAATTACTTGCTGATATTTTTATTGGGATTGGACTGGAAGAATTGACATCATAATACTATTGTGACTTTTGATCATGAACAAGGAATAGATTTCAATTTATTTTTCTTTCAAGAGTGTTTTATATTTTTATTAGAAAGTTTAATTCATATGGTAGTTCTTTTATTTGTTGATGAACCTCTATGCTGTTTTCCACAGTTGTTGCACCAATTTACATTCTACCAACAGTGCACAAGATTCCCTTTTCTTTACATTCTAACACTTCTATTTCTTGTCTTGTTGATGATGGCCATTTCAGCAGGTGCGAGGTGACACCTCATTGTGGGCTTGATTGGAATTTTCCTTATGTTGGGTGATTTTGAGCACCTTTTCAAACACCTGTTGGCCATCCCTATGTCTTCCTTGGAAAAACTGGTTTCAGAACTGGCCATTTTTTAATTGGATTGTTTTCTGGATTTTTTTTTTTTTTTTTTTTTTTGCTATTGAGTTCTTTGTATGAGTTCTTTGTATTTTTCAATGTAGCGCCTTACCAGATACATGATTTGCAACTGTTTTCCCCCATTGAGTATTTTGTTATTTTGTTGTTGTTTTTTCTGTGTAGAAGTGTGTTAGTTTGATGTAGTCCCACTTACTTGTTTTTTATTTTTACTTTTGTTCCTTTTGCTTTTGGTGTCAGATTCAGAAAATCATCAGCTAGACCTTGCAAGCAGCTTACTGCCTGTTTTCTCTAGGAATTTTATGATTTCAGATTGTTATGTTCAAGTCTTTAATCCATTTGGAGTTAATTTTTGTGTAAAGTGTAGGATGGTGGTCCAGTTCCATTCTTTTGCATGAGGCTGTCAGTTTTCCACTAAAGAGACCTTCCTTTCTCCACTGTATATGCTTGGCTCCTTTGTTGTAATTTAACCGACCATAGTGTGTGGCCTTTAAATATATTATTATATTCAGTTTACTAATATTTTATTGAGGATTTTTGCATATATGTTTATCAGAGATGCTGGTCTATAATTTTGGGCTGTGTCACTTCCTGTCGTCTGTGAATCTGAGGCCCAGAACTGCCTTTTTTGGAGAGTAGATTCCCTATGTGAGGAGCTTAGTGCCTCTGGCAGCGTCTGACTTCTGCATGAAATACAAATATTCTTAAATACTGTGAGAATTGGGCCTAGAATGACTGATACTTTAGAATTTTGTTCTTGTATCATTTTCTCTTTTTAAAATACTTTGTAACCATTCTAGCCCTCCTTCCACCACACCTTCGTTAGTATTTGCTCTAGTCACCTCAGGATCCAGAGATGGACGTGGCGGTTCTCAGTGGTTTGCTGCGTTCCAGTCCCAAGGGCGTGTGTATTGTCTTACTTCAAGACCGGCGTGGCTGGGCCCAGCCTAGAAGTGCCTGCACATTTAGGCATGTTCAAAGATTCGTGTTCTAGTGGAGCCGGGGGTGGAGGGCGGGCTCCTTGTCCTCTGTGCTTACACGCCTCTCCCACTTCCTCTGAGGTCCTACCCTGAGGCCTCTCCCGTTCCCGAGACACAGGTGTTTCCTGCCTTTGCTGTTCCTTCTGTGCAGGACGCTCGGCCCTCCTGTCTTCAGATGAAGATGTGAGTGAATGGCTTCTTCCCAATCAGTTCCAGCTCAGTTGTCTCTTCCTCAGGGAACTTGAGTGTCCTGTCTAAAGTATTAGCTGTATCAGTTTCTCATGTTTATGCATTCAAAAGGTCAGATTCTGTTTTACATTCCGTTCAAATAGCACCTGGCACACAATAGACATTACAGTGATTCATTAGTGGTTATTTTTTCACACTTTTCTCCAGTGGAAGGTGCTACCTTTAGAGTTTGTTGGAAATAATGCAAGGAAAGCCATTAGGTACAAAATACTCATGTGTTTATGAATTCATGACCAAATTAAATATGAAACCTTATATAAAAAGAGGTGTGTGTGTGTGTGTTTTCCCCCATCCTTGCACTCCCTTCATGAACAGCTCTGAGTGAAGGCGTGCAGAGCTGTGTATTCTCACTGGGGAACACTCCCCTTCCTCTCCTGTGATGCCTTTAGGCTTGCCCCACTTGGGCAGGTCTCCTGCTCTGACTCTGGATTTCCAAGAGTCAAGTTCATGGGGGACTGGAATTAGAGCCCCTCCACCATCCCTCCCACCTGGGAGAGGGACCCCAGGCCCAGCCTGGCTCCCCATGTCCTCCCCAGGTGGTGGCTCTGGGTTACACCTGGGCCTACAGGGCTCCTGCCTGGGGCAGCTCAGCTCCAACGGAGCAGCTGGGAAGGGGTAGTGTGTCCCTGACCAGTGAGCTGGTTCTGGTTGCTGGGGTGGATCTGCAGCCCCTCCCCTGTGGGCTTCCTGCACCTCCTGGGCCACCTGCACTTTCCCCACTGGCCTTTCTGCATCCTTGTCAGTGGGCCAGATGGCTCAGCCTTGCAAGCTCATGGACACCCCTTCCCTGCCCTTGGACTTTAGGCCTGGGCTTTCCCTCTCAACTAGCGTTCCTGGGAGAGCCTGTGGCTCCTCCTCTGTTTCCTTCCCCAGAGCAAAGGTGCTGGGTGCAGAGCTATTCCCAACCTACAAGGCAAAACCCCTCTTCACCACCACCCCTCCAGCCTTCCTTTAGGCCGGACTGCAAGCCCTGCCAAGGGAGGCTGGCAGCCAGTAGAGGGCAGCACACGTCAGGCGTACCCACCAGCCACTCTGGAGGACTTGGAGGGGAAGCAGCGCAGCCTAAGAGAAGTCTGGGGCTCAGACAGCATGGGCCCCAGCCGCTGTAGGTCTGCGTACCCTGCCACCTCCTGCTTCTAATTTAGATGACGGCTTACCCTCAAATCTCTAGGGCTTGGCACCACTAACTCATTACAGGGGTGTCCTTTGTTTCTGGGTTTGCTCTCTCCCAGACCTGAAGCCCCACTTGGTGGTGGAACCCATGCTGGGTCGTGAGGCCACAGCCAGTCCCTCCTTCTCAGGCCAGGAGACTCCCTGGCTCCGAGCCCAGGAGCTGTGTCTGCAGCTCCACCCTCATCAGAGGGAGTCTGTCTTTTGAGTGCAAAAGCCTATGGGAATAAAATAGGATCGGGAGTAGAAATGGGGAGAGGGTCCATTGCGGCCCAATTTTCCCCTGCGGGGCTGCAGGCTGCTGTCCCCATTCTCCGGTCCCATCAACTCTCCTCGTGAGGGACTGTGGAGCTCCTCCTGCTCAGGTCTCCCTTTCCTCCTAAACCGGCACCAAGTAATACCGTCCTGTAATCCTTCATCACTGAGATTCCGATTCTTAAGTCAGTGACCTTCAACCTTTACCCCAAACCTCCCACTACGCTCCCACCCAGTGGGGTCACCTCTGAAGGGAGCAGGGTAACCAGGTTCTCACACGGGCAACAGGAGCCACCTAATGCCACGTCTGAACCCTAGGGCCACCTCTTCCTCCCATCCCCCAGCCCTGAAACCTCAGTCCCAGCAGGCCGAAGGCACGGGACTCGCGCTGCCCCCAGAGCACGCCAGCAGGCCGGGGAGTCCCCAGTCTCCGCTGGCGGCCAAGCCCCTTCCTGAAAGGCACTGGAATCAACTCTGTTATCTAAACCTTTTGTCTCATCAACACGGGGGCCCCTGTTGGGCTTGATACAAATATAAGCCATACAGGGAACAGGCTCTTTCTCTGTTCTTCCTTCTTTGAGGGGATAGAGGCTAGAGTGTTTCTGTTGGTGATTTTGTTTGTTGCTTTTTTTTTCTTTTGCTAATTTTGTCCCACCCCATAAGCCGTGCTAACTAGAGGCAGGGAGCTGAGCCCATAGGAGCACAGGATTGCTGCATCCGGCCACCACCCCCTACCTTCTCTCCCTCTGCCCCAGCTGTCTCCTCTGGGTCCCACTTCAGAGTGGGGAAGGAGAGGGGAGGAGTTTCTCACTGCACCAGGAGGCCCTGCTCCTAGGCCTGGAGCTCTGAACAAACTCCAGCAGGCCCCACAGGCAGCATGCAAGCCTTCCGCTAGGCTCTGAAGGCTTCATGGCTACCCTGACTGCTCCAGCGGGGATCTGAGCAGGCTCCATGTGGAAATGCCCACAAAACATGTGCAACCCTCCAGTCCACTGGTGGGAAATCATGGCCTTTAGGAGCGGGACCCTCCCTGCCACTGCCGCTCCCCAGGAGGGGCCGCCTCCACAGACCACAGCTCCCTGTGGCTAGAAGTTTTCCCTCTGACCCCAGGGCTCTCCAGAGACAAGATGCCAGCGCTCTCAGCTCTTCCCTGCTCCCACCTCCCAGGACTGTCCCCTGCCCCGCTTCAGAACTAGGCACCTCTGCAGGGGTCCCTGTTCTGATCCACAAGGCCCCGCCCCTCTCTTGCTGAGCTGTGTTGGCTGGTGAGAACAGCTCCGCCCTCAGGGTCCTGGTTACTGGGTCCCCTTGTCCCTGGAAGGTGGAGGGAGCGATGCGGAGAGCAGAGGGGTGAGGGCAGGTGGGCACAACAGCAGCAGGGTCAGAAGAGGGTGGCAGCATCTCAGACTACAGCCGAGGAGGAAGATGGGGACGACGAGGAGGCTGCAGAAGAGGACGGTGAGGAGGGACTGTTCCAGAACAGCCACCGCCGCTTGGGCTGCCGTTTCAGGTGGAGATAGTCCTCCTTCTCACGCTCCTTCCGGGCCCGTTGGTAGTGATCTTCCTCCTTCAGGTACCACACGGGCGGCCACCGGTGCTTCTCAAAGTACTCCTGGTTTTCTGGAGCAGAAGGCATGGGGCTTGGTGAGAAGGCAGGCAGGAGAAGGGGCGAGAGGAGCACTGAGATGCAGCGGAGCCAAGGGACGCCCTCCCCGACCCCGATGCCTCGGAACTTGCAGCCTTCTGTCAGCAAGGGCGGTCTCTGCCGGAGCTGAGGTTCTGAGTGGAAGGGGACAAGGGGCTACAGGAGAGCAGGAGGGCCGGACCAGGAGGGCTAGGCTGAGGGATCTGGACAGACAGGGGAAGGCGTGGGGGGCCACAGGCAGAAGTTTGGAACCAGGGGAGTGAAGTGATTGGGGCTGTGCTTTAGAAAGGTAATGCTAGAAGGGTGGAAAGGAGGGAATGGGGTGAAAGAATGGACAGGGTGCGCGGACAACCAGGTGGCAGGGAGGAGGGTCCCAGCAGAGTGGAGGGTGCCCAGTGATGACCTCAAGGACACTGAGTGGCAGGAACTCCAGGACATCAAGGACATCTCTCCCTGGTGCCCTTGAGCTTCTGCTGAGCCTCGGGACCCAGCACATCAATCAAACAGAGGCAGAGTCCCCGGGACCTCAGAGGCTGCCCAGATCTGGGTGTCTAGGCTATGACTCGTGCCCAGGCCAAGATCGTAAACAGTGCAGCAGGTCATGAGCAGCATTCAAAACCATTATGTATTTTTCTGTCACAATATAAAATTGTAGCCCTGACTGGTGTAGCTCAGTGGATTGAGCACCAGCCTGCGTGCGAACCAAAGCGTTGCCAGTTCAATTCCCAGTCAGGGCACACGCCTGGGATGCAGGCTGGGTCCCCAGTGGAGGGCATCCTAGAGGCAACCACACATTGATGTTTCTCTCCCTCTTTTTCTCCTTTGCTTCTCCTCTCTCTAAAAACAAATAAAGAAAATTTTAAAAAGTAAAAAATAATAAAATTGTAGTTCCTACTGTGGAGTCCTGTCCAAAAAGTCTGAAAAAATACTGTAGTCCAACACCCTCTTTATACCTGGGAGAGACAGAAGCCCAGAGAGGTGGAGGGAGTTGCGACAGGCCCCCAGATGCTCTGCCCGCCACACCAGCACGGTGCGTGAGCCCCTCCGCTTGGCTGGATGCACCTCGGCAGGCCACTCCCCACCTGCAAGGTGAAGCTGGGCCCAAGGATCTCAGGCAGCTTCCAGCTGCCCTGGGGTCAGATTGGAGACTTGGACCCAAGTGGAGGCCCCTTCCACGTGAAGAGGGGGATCAGCAGGTCCTGCCAGGGACGCTCACCTGGGGACATGGCCTTCATGTCTCGGGGAAACTTGCGGCACACGTTGTTGTAGTTGGTGCAGATGTGGTGGAGACACCAGTCTGCCAACTGGTACGCGCAGTGGAACTGGGGAGACACAGGCGGGCGGGTCGGCACAGGCAGCTACAGTTGCTGTCACAGCTGAAGCTTCATGGGACTGGCTCTCGGCACTGCTGTTGCCACCACCCCAGCCTCTGTCCTGTGCCAGCATCCAAGGGAGTCCCTAGGCCTCCATGGTGGCCTCCTTCAGTGCCCGCCCTCCTCAAATCTTATCCCAGGGAGAGTTCTCTTCCCCTCAGGGGCCAAAGCAGTCTGCTCTCAGGCGCTGACAACCAGCCCCGGAGCCGATTTCCCTGGGAGTCAGCGTAGCTGCCATACTTTACCTCCCTAAGCTAATCCTTTAATGATAGAATCTCTGACACCCTCAGGGCTAGTGTGGGAGATTTCGCTAGTGTGTACAGGAATTAGGAGGCAGCGGATTAATTTTGGATGGGGAGTCCTCAGTGTTCCTTATATGACCTCAGGCAGGCAGCAACCATGTGTATACAGGAGACTGGGGCTGCCCCTCCTACCCCCGGCCCCGCCCCGCCCTGCCCAGGGGGTTGCCTGAAGTCTCAGTCCTTCCCCCCCCCACTCTCCTTGAGGCCAGCCCCTCTTGTGGGCATGTAGGGTATATCCTCTGGCCTGGAGGCTGAGAGGGACTCTACCCAATCAGGAAACTGAGTCGGACATGGGGTCTCCTTCCCACCCACCACCTCACTGCCCCTCTCCCCATCTGCGGCCAGTGGGCAGAGCCCAGAGTTGAGACTGGTGGAGAGATTCTTTCCCCTGCCATCCTACCTGAGCCAGTTCCAGGAACACAAGGACGTCCCCATCGATGTCCACCATCATCTGAGTTGCCTCCATCAGCCCAGTCACTGTGTACTGCTCTGTGACACACACAGCCAGGAATCAGCGGAAGAACCACGTGCATGGACGTGTGTGCACCCATCCCCCCAATGAGGACCTACTGCAGAGCAAAGAGAGGCCAAGGCCAAGGGCAAGTCCCCACAGGCCCAGGAAAGGCCACAGGCGATTTAAGTCTGCTCCCACCAGTGAGGAAACTGGCCAGAGAGCAAGACTTCCCCAGTGAGGTAGGGTGGGAAGTGAAGGAGAACATTAGTATCATCTAAGAGGATTTTACAGGATTTTCAAGCTACACCTGTGGGACCAAACAGTCTGAGACACAGGACGACAGCCCCGAAGCCACCAGTGCGGGAGCCGCTGACGCTGCCGGGGAGGGTGTGAGGCCGAAGTGTGCTGAGAACTATGACTTAGAGCTACGGACGAGACCTAGTTTTTTGTATTAATTCACTTATACCAAATTGTGTACTAACGTTGCACTTTAAGTTAAAGTATTTATACTGAAGTAAACGCTTTCATCCTGGATTTTAACAGTATCAGCATAAACTCCTGCGGTGTTTTATATTTAAAAATGTAAATGTGGCCCAGCTGGTGTAGCTCAGTGGATTGAGCTCGGGCTGGGAACCAGAGGGTCCCGGTTCGATTCCCGGTCGGGGCACATGCCTGGGTTGCGGGCCAGGTCCCCCGTGAGGGCCATGTGAGAGGCAACCATACATTGCTGTTTCTCCCTCCCTTCTCCTCTCTCTGAAAATAAATAAAATAAAATCTTTAAAAAAAAAAATGTAAATGTGTTTCCCAGCTCAATCCACGGAAAAGGCCTCGCCAGAACGGCCATCGCCGTGCGAGGCGTGTTCCCGGTGCACGGACAGCGGCCTCGAGGGGCCGCCCCCCGCTGCCAGGGACCGGGGCTTCGGAGAGAAGCAGCCGAGTGCAGGTCGGGGGCAGGGGAGGAACACGATGAACCCGGCCATCTCGTCGTTCCCTAGGACCAGAAGCACAGACACCGGAGCCAACTTGGAGAGACTTCTACTGGTTAAAGGTTCAGTAAGTATTTGAGCTTCAATAAGGATAATTACAAATATCTGAAATAGATTGAGTTCAAATCTAAGGGCTCGTAATAATACATAAAAATAAAAAAAACTAATTGTTCACCCTCTAAGCATGACAGGAAACTGATTTATCTTGAAATCTGGTAAATGAAACGGAAGACTCAAGCATTCACCTGCCTTTCCTATATGAATTACTCCACTGGTTAACCAAACAGTAGGTAAGGGGAGATTTTTCCTTTTAGAAGTATTCCAGCAGGTAAAAAAGGAACGATTGAGTTGGAGGATTACCATTTCACAACACCTAATACATGAACAGAGCCAGGCAACGACACTCAATGGCCGACGACATCACAAAAAGAGAGAAAAGCAGACAAGCTATGCTTCCTGATGAAATGGAACCTGTGAAGTGGTCTCCCCAAGAGAAGGTGGACTGTGAACGTGACTCGGCCTCTACGGCCAGCAACCGGATTGCAGGGAACATGGTACGCTACAGATACAGCGAGCTGAAATCTCGATTTTCTACAGTAGATTGGTGGGTTTTTTCCAACATATAACTGCAAGGGGAAAAAGTGTTTTAACGAATAAGGTGCCCTTAGACCAGGGGTGTCAGACTCATTTTCACCGGGGGCCACATCAGCCTCGCAGTTGCCTTCAAAGGGCCGAGTGTAATTTCAGGACTGTGTAAATGTAACTACTTCTTAACTGTTAAGGAGTTGAAATTACGTTCGGCCCTATGAAAGCAACCGTGAGGCTGATATGGCCCCCCAGTGAAAATGCGTTTGACAACCCTGCCTTACATGAAAAGAAACTTAAAAGGTATATAACAAATAGCCCTGGCCAGCGTGGCTCAGTTGGTTGGTCATCATCCTAAAAAGCAAAAGGTTGCCAGTTCAATTCCCAGTCAGGACCCGTGCCTGGGTTGCGGGTTCGGTCCCCTATTGGGGCACGTAGGAGAGGCAACTGGTTGATGTATCTCTCCCCTCTTTCTCCCTCCCTTCCCCTCGCTCTAAAAATAAATAAATAAATTCTAAAAAAAAGTATATAAAAAAATAAAACCATGCTATAGTGTCTAAGAGCAAGGAAGTGAGGTCATAATAAGCAGCCCCCGAAAGAGTAAGAGGCAGAGTGGTAACTCTGGGCGGGGGGGGAGGCCTGTGACTGGTAAGGGCATGTGGAGGGCTGCTGGTGTGGCCAGAAGGTTCTAGCTCCTGATACGACCATTCTGCTTCATAATAATTCATTAAGCTGAACACATGTATATTTGTTATATGTAACAACGAAGTTTTAAGCTTGAATTTATAGCTTCAGAGAAAGTGTATCTCACTGAACATGAAGCATACCAGCGAGAGCATACCCAGCATTTTCTGCTGGTCCTTGACGAGATACACGCAACACACTTTTGCATGTGTTTTCTGGCGTGCGTAGACCATTTCATTGGAGAAGTCATTCAACGTTATTTCCTATGAGCCTTTTCATGCATCAGGGTCATTTAACATTTTTAGTGGCTAACTCGTGAAAATTACCCACGCGTGCTTAACCAATAGTGCCTGTTTGACTCGCCTGATTGCCTGCCTGATGAAGTAGACTTATAAAGCATCTTCATACACTTTTCTTCTTTGAGTCACTTCTAAAGTTGAATTTGACTCTTGGTCTAAGAGTTCGGGGAACTTTATGTACTCAGGGCAGACGCACACTCACGGACAGCAGGGGTGGTGCACTGCCACGGCTGTGACCTTCAGAAGCCTCTCTCCTGCTCCTGCCCTAATGCCCGCTGTGCCCCCGGCTGGGGCCCCCGGATGCCCTCTGCAGGCTCCGCCCTTAACATTCAGCTCCGAGCACTGATTTCGGCCTTCTTCCTATGGCCAAGCCCCACCTTGTAACCACTTCTCATCACAACACTGATGTTTCCCTCACAGCTCAGTCCCAAGCTTGATCATCTGCCCAAGGGCCCAGCAGCTCTGACGCTGAACCTCAGCCAGTATCACAGGCCCTGCTCTCTGCCTGACCGCCAACCTGACCCCAATACCAACACCAGTACAGGTGCCAACGCCAACACCACGCAAATCCAGTTCCAACATCATCAGCAGCTGTCTGTCTGCCTGCATCGCTGGCTCCAGACGCTCTCGGCCCCTGGGACCCAAGCGGCCTGCCTTCCCTCCTGACTCCACCCCTGCTCTACCCTAGGGCCCCTATGGCTGGTCCCTTCTCAAAGTGAACTCCAGCTCTCACAACCTGTTCAAGGAATTGGGAGTAGCAGGTCAGCGTTCACTGTCTGTTTCTGGAAGAAGAAAGAGAAAATGAAGGTGGGAGAGAAGGAGGAGGAAGAGAAAAGGAAGAAGAAAAAGGAAAGCAACACAGAACAACAAATAAAACACATTTACATGACAAAACAAAACAACAAAGGAAAGGAAGGAGGAGGAGGGGGAGGATCACCGTGTAGACAGCGAATTGCCTTCTGTTCTTTCTGACTTCTTAGGCTTTCCTGGGCGAAGAAGCTGCACTCACAGGAACACCAGGCACTATGAGCTACTGGAAACCACTCTGCTACTCTGCTGGGCCGTAATCACCTTTGGGGACGGCCTACTGTGACTCCGTCGAGCATCTTTCTCACACACACTTGCTCACCTGTGTCCTCTCCCAACCTCCAGTACGCATCCACGTGCTCACCTTACGTGGATGGGTCCCTTGGTGCCAGCGGTGAGAAAGATGACATCTCCTGGGGGCTCCCCTGACTTCTCCCCTCGGGAGGCCTGAGCACTCGGGTTAGTTACCTGTGAGGGCAACCAGGTGCGGCAGGCAGAGGCGGTTGGCCAGGATGATGAGCTTCATGTCGTCCAGGTCGGGGCTGGAGGTGAACGTGCCCGTGTACAGGTACTCCAGCACGGCCCGCATGCAGCTCTTGCTCGTGTGAGGGAACACCACCTGCGGGGGACAGCAGCCTGCAGTGAGGTCCGCCTTAGGGAAGGGTCACTCAGCTCTGAGAAACTCAGAAGGCCCACAAGGCCCACACAGCTGTCCCTGTCCCCAGTCAGGCAGCCAGCCACCCCTGTACCTGCTGAGGAAAAGTCCCCCAAAGGCCTGTCTCCCAGAGTGACAACCTGTGCTAAGCCCATTGGTTGGCAGCAATAGTGAGCAGGGCTCTAAGAGCCTTTAAAAAGACCTGGATTATCACTGGCATCCTTCCAAAGCTGTTCTGGTGAGAAGGGGGCTTGAAGGAGTCCTTCCGGTCACTGAACCTACACCCTGGCCCCACCCAGCCCTGCAGGGAGTGGCACAAGTGGGCTACAGAACGAGCAAGCCAACATCGGCTGGCTTCTGGAAGCTGCTGCCAGGGGCCTCCGGGAGCTCCTTGGAGCAACACCGCTACAGAGCTGCTTTCTCATTAGCTGCAAATCTCTCAGGCTGCGCTGGGCGTCGGGTACAGCTCTGAGCTGCTTCTATGGTGCTGAGAAGTGCGCAGGGCTGGCGGGCCCCTGGGGCTTCGAAGAGTCCCTAGTCTCCCACTTAACATATCCCAGTCCCACTCCCACTTCAAGGATCAGAGACCGACCCAAATCTCAAGCCTTCTCTTAGCCTTTCTTCCGGAAGGGCTTCCTTCCCAGAAATTCTAGGACATCCCTATTCCGTGACACAGGGACCGTACTGCATTGTTCCTAGTCCAGTCTTTCATTCAGCACACACTGAGGGACCGGCACTGGCGGAGAAGGCACTTGGCAAAAGTAAAGACCTAGTCCCTGTACTCAAGACACCACAGGCCAGCTGGGAAAACCGCGCGTGGACACTCGGCACTCCAAGCAGCTGCACAAAGTAGTGCCCTGCTAGCTTCCAGGCCAAGAGGTGGGTAATGCATGCTACAGAAGTTCAGAGAACAAGGACCCGGCCTAGGTCCCTCTGCTTAGCTGGGAGAATGCAAAGGAGAGAACAGACTTCCGAGTGTGTTTCTAAGGACACAGTGAGAGGCCCAGTGACTCTTGCTGCCACTCTCCATGCCTAAGGGGAGCTGGAGTGGCTGTCAGGAAAGGGAAAAGTGACCACATGAAGCATTTCTTTTTATTTTCTGTATTCTGATGCTTTGACCTTTGTTGGCTTGCTGACCCTGGAGGGTCCTCCTCTCCCAGGCCTAGCCAACTGCTAGAGACAGTGAAGAAACCCCCTGAGAGAGAGCACACCTTTCGTGCGCAAACCAGCCAATCCAGAAGCCTCGCCCCCACCACTTCCTTCATCAGCTCTCACTCCTAGCCACTGTCCCCCTGCCCCAATTACCCTGGGCACCAGGTGACTAAGGGCAGTGCCTACGCCCCAGAGTCCAGCCAGTCTGAAACCTTACCCTGCCTCGCCCTCCACTTCCTTCCCAAGGAACCACACTAAAGGCCGCTGCCCACAGCTCTCCCTGCGCCCTGTCTCCTGACACACCCTGCCCTGGTGCCTCCGCCTGCGCTCCTCCGAGGGCACACACAGGGTACCCCACGCTGTGTGTGCCCTCGCTTATTAGATCTGGGGGTATAAACAGGTACCTTTTCGATGGCAGTTTCCTCCTGATCTGTTGTCATGCTCACCATGCCTCAGGGACGGGTTCAGCCTGGGACACAGAGCTTTTTTCTAGCTGTTTCACATGTGTCAGGGAGAAAGCAAGGTACAACGTAGAGAGCCAAGGAATCAGAGGTTCAAGCCCTACCCTCTCCTTCCTACTTACACAACTCTGCATGGGTCATTAACTTTTCAGGGCCTCACCTCCCTCATGTACGAAGTGGGAATGCTGAGCCCTGTCCAGGAGTCACGGGTGAGATGACAGAGGAGATAAAGGATTGAAAGTGCTTTCTCAACTGTAGGGTTAAGCTGTCACTCTGATTCCCAGTCCTGGTGTACTGTACGACCCCTGGCTCTGGAACCACCTCATAAACTTCCCTGCGGCCCATCACTCTCTGGTTAGCACCCAGGAAGTGCTGACGAAAGGACAGATGATGCCTCAGATGCAAGGAGCGCAGGTCTCTCCCCGCCCCGATCCCCGCCTTACCTCCCTGGTGGAACTCTCCACAAACGGCCCCCCGAACATGGCGGCCATCCAGTCGCAGCTAGAAATCAACAGGGGCTTGTGGGCGCTGATGGTGCCATCATCCAGGATGAAGGTCACATCTGCCCAGGAGGAGACGAGAGGCATCAAGTCAGGATATGGTGAAAGGAGGTGGGACCGCCCACCCCAAGGGTCCACAGTGCGCCCAGACGGCACGCTGCGCTCCAAAGCCCCAAGCCGGGGAGCCTGCTGTGACCACTCTCCGGCTCCAGGCGGAGCCAACACACCTACAGGACCCCAGCAGCCGCGTGCTCACCGGAGCAACCCGGGCTCCTCCCGAGGCTGCAGGCAGGACATGGCCCTGCCTTCCGCCGAGCCCCCAACCAAGCACACTCCCTACCTGAGAAGGTGCCCTTAGCCAAGCACTCCTTAACCCGGTTGGTCCGGCGGACATGGAAGGCCTTGGTGATCTCCTGGTTCATGAAGGCCTCGTTGTTGAGGATGTTGGCCACCATCATGCGGAGGTCGAAGACCTCGAGCAGCTCTGCGATGTGGGCGATGTGCATGAGGTCCCGCTCCTTCTCATCCAGCTCCCCGGTGTACAGGTACTTGAGAACAGCCCGGAAAGGCCCCGGCTGGATGGAATTGTCCATTTTTACCACCACCATCAGTCTGGATTTGTAGGTCAGTGGATCTTCTGCCATCTCCTCCTGGATGCTTATGAAAGCTCGGCTCCAGGAAGACAGCACACGACCCCTCCCCGGCAGGTACCCGGTGCCATTGCCCCGTAAGATGCCGTCGCTGGTTGAGGCCCGGAGCCCAGCTGGGCCGGAGCCCCCACCGTCCTCCACGCTCTCGCACACGTCAAAGCTGGCGGCGCGAAGCAGGAAGTCCCTGCCGTGGTGGTGGTGGTGGTGGTGGTGGTGTTGATCAGGGTGAGCCCGGTGATCCTCTGGCCGGGGGCCCCCTGGCCCGGAGGGGCCCCCCAGCTCTCCCTCACTCAGGTCCATGAGGAACAGGTCGTAGAACTTGGAGGAGGAGGTGGAGAGGTAGATCTTGTGGGCAAAGATGCGCACCCGCTCCTGCAGCACCAGGATGACGTCCGCGCACAGCGGGTCCTCCAGGAGGTGGGCGGGGCACTCCTCACTGCTGGAGGGGGGGTCGGGCACCACGATGATGGGGGGAGGAGGCTTGGGGGGCAGGAAGGGTGCCTGCAGCAGAGGCCGCTGCACGTTGCGGAGGTGGGACTTCCAGAACTGCAGGTGGCGGCGGGAGATGAGCGCTGCGCGGATGGCATTGTCAAAGACGTCCTTGATGCCGAACTGGGCCACCACGCTGGTCTCGTAGTAGGGGATGCCCAGCTCCTTGGCCACCTCCCGACCCTTCTCCGGGGGAAGGATCTCATTGGGCTTGATGGGCCTGGACATTCAAGGGGGCAAAGCAATGTCACGTTGCTAGGGGATAATAGGGGGCAGGGGAGGCATCTCGCTAGGGCCTGCCTGTTCTTCACAGGTCTGGGGCTTTGGGGGCCTATGTCCGGGGCCCCACTCCCGCCCTGCTCAATTCCAACGAATCTCTGCCCTTTCTCCTTTGTCTGACCAAATCCTACCAGTCCTTCAAGGCCTACCTCCAATCCTCTCTTCTTCCAGGAAGCTTTCCGTGTCTGTCAGGCCCTCTCCAGCTCAAAGCAGTGTTAGCACTAACTAGCTCTCTGGTAGGCAGCATGCAACTTTCCACATTGGTAGTTAACATGCTCTCCTATTAAGTTTATCTCCCAGCAAGCTTATCTCCCAAACCCGCTCCATGCAAAGACTGACTCTCTCCTCTCCTCACGCTGCTTAGCCCACCATAGCCCACACGGTGTGTAACGTGAATGAACAGATAAACAATCGAATGGGTAAGACAGGTGGCGGGAATAAAAGACCAAACACTCTTGTTGATTCTCTACGTGGATCTGCTTCAAAGGGAGGGAGAGGTATAAGGCTGGGTGCATTCCCTGAGGGCTGAGCAGGGCACCAGGGAGACACATGCCCCCCCCCACCGCCTTCCCCCTTGCCCCTTCCTAGGCGCCAGCTTCACTACCTAGCCAAGGGTCGTCTGGCCCTATTGACAGCTTCCAGGTCGGCATAGCGCAGGTCCAGCTGGCAGCCCACCAGGATGACAGGTGCTCGGGGGCAGAAGTGCTTGATCTCTGGGTACCACATGGTCTTGACATGGTGGAGCGAATTCGGGTTGGCAATGGAGAAGCACAGGACCACCACATCGGACCTGGGGCGGGAGAGTGAGGTCAGGCACAGAGAGAGCTAGCAGTAGGTGACTCGTCCCTGGAACGAGGGAGAATGGGCATACACACCCCACCCCTACACGACGGTCCCACATCTGTCACATGATCTGCTTTCATGATCTTACCCAAAATGTATAACCACAGGCATTTTAGAGCCTCCAAAGACTGTCCTTTTGACCTCATGGCTATCCTGTTAGAAATGACCATTTTTACTCTCCGGAGGCTGAGAAAAGTCATGTTGGAACAGGTCTCCTAGTTGCCCAGTCACAGAGCTAGTGGGCTGCAGAGCTAGGGCTGAACCAGGCCTCCTGACTCCAGACCCGCTCCTCTCACCTCCCGCTGCCTGCCCCGGGAGGACCTGCCTGTCCCGTCCGCTCCACTCCGTCCTGCCCGTCTAAATGTCTCAGAGGCGCTCTGCTCCCAGGGAAAGCAGGGAACACCCACACCTTGGCTCCCTTCAGGCATCAGAGGCCTCCCTACCTCCCATAAGCAAAGCGACGGTCTTTGTGGTGGTCTCCAAAGGTGTCCCAGAGGCGCAGGGAGACGCTGACATCATCTACCACATCCCGGGAGCGTTCCAGAACCTGTGGGGGCGGGGAGAGTGCGTTGGGACTCAGAGGCAGGCTCAGAGTCGTGCCAGCTCAGGCCCGAGGGTCCCAGGCAGCATGGGGGGTGGAGGGACAGAGTTAATACAAGCCTTCTGCCCAGGTGCCTTCGCTATAGACTCAGTAATAAGAGCATCTTCCAAGCTGGCCAGGAGGAAGGAGACTCTAAGAGGGCAGCCGGGCATGGGAGTGGAAGGGATCCCTCAGGGAGCCTGCCCTTGTTTCTAGCTTTACCTGCAAATCACCTGTTTACCAGCCTCTGACCTTCTGGAATCAGCCAGCAGATCCTTTCCTTCTCTCAGCTCTCAGCTCTCCAAATCCCCAACCCCACCGGCTAATGCTCCCCATTGCAGGGGCAGTGACTGCACAAGACACTGTTCGCCAGGCATCAGGTTAGTCGTGCAAACCGCACCCCCCCCCAACTGGGGCAGGCTCCCCTCAGCCCTCTCTCCAGGGGCTCCTTCCTCTTCAGCTGCCCCACCCTACCTCCAGGGGGCTTCCCTGAGCTCAGCGCAGGCCAGGGTTGGAAACACCAAGCAAAGGGTTGGGAAGAAGCCCAGAGGCATGGTGTAGGCCCCGGCCCAGTGGCCTTGCCACCTTACCTCCTGGCACACCCGATACTGGTCGATGGCCCAAACCGTGGGCACATGGGTGGCAAGCAGCTGGTACTGGGTAAGGGTGGCATTGCAGGCCCGTGCACAGATGAGCCTGGTCTTGCCCACGGCGTTGTCCCCCACCACAACGCACTTGATGGTCTCTACGTTTGGCCTTTCATAATCCATGTCAGAATCCATTAATTGGGACCTGAGGGAGAGGAGAGAAAGTCAAGACGGCCGGCACACTAGCTCCCAGAGGGCCAGGGCCAGAGGCTCTCTGCTTCCAGCATTTGAGCAGAGGGGAGGAGAAGGGAGTGGGCAGCTTTCTGGGCAGTAGCTCTGCGGGGGTCCAAGGAGCCTTTGCACCGGATGAACCACTTGTCTCCCTATGGTTGCCACCATCCTCCAACTGGGCTTCTGGGTGGAGGGGGCCAAGGCCCTCGACAGGACCGCAGGTGGAGCCTGCTGCCCGGGGCCTGTCCCCTCTCCCCCAGGAAGAGGAGCATCTGCCCGGGAAGCTCACTCATCATCTGCTCTCCTCCCGCCAGCAGGGCTGTGGCAGCAGAACAAACAGCTGAGAGAAGCAGAGTCAGGGCCAGGTCCCCACCCCTTCCCAGCATGCCCAAGGGCAGGGCCACTTTAAAATTTAATGGACCTGTCAGAGCTGGGAGGCAGCTCTCCTGGCCTCCACCTTCACCTCTGTCCATTTCCAGGGGAGGATTTCCAAGCCCCCAGCCCCCTTTATGGAGATGCCAGAGTTTTCCTCCCAAACTCTCTGGGTGGAGAGGCTTCTGGATGCACCTGAGCAGCCCACCAGCCTCCCCTCCCGCCTCTGGGTCTGTCACGTGGCCTGTGTGGTGGGGTCTCTCAGCTGCAGGCCCAGGTTGGAGAGAGAGGTGGGGGTAACTGTGGGCCTTGCCACCCCCTACCCAGGCCTGCCCTCCTAGCATCCTGTGGACTGCCTCGGGGACAGTGAGCCACACCCCAGTCTGCACCTGCCATATCTAGGGAGGATGACTGTCGGGCTGGCAGCCCCCAGACACTCCCCAAGCTGGCTGGGAGGCGAATGGGGTTGCTGGGGGGAGTGAGCACAGGGTCAGAAGCCGGCCTATGTTTCTAGGCAAATGCTTGCCTGTTTCCTTCTGTGTTAGGCAGAGAGGAAGTGGTGTGTCCACTCCCCGAGGGATGGTTCAAATGAACAAAGAGAAGGACCTTCTATGTAATCAAATGTCATGTCAGTGTTTAAAAAGCTGTCACCAGGAGGGCCCTTGGCTTGAGGGGTCTTGTGCTGGCAGCCCCCCTGCTGGCATCCACCCTCTCGGAAACTGGGGCAAGGCCGGCGTACTTAGGGGGCATTATTATCAGACCTTTGATTGTCAGGGTCATTGGCCTGCCCCCGCTCACATGTGCTGTGTGCATGAAGTCCACTGGGGGCTGCAGCAGCCTGGAGAAATCCTTCCTAGGCCAAGGAAGGAGAGGTCCTGGAGGCTGCCCAGGTGCCCTCACTGCTGAACCATCCAGCCTGCGAGCCAGGCCACCAGCAGCTCCGTTCCTGCCGGGCTGTAACTGGATGCCAGCATGCAGGAATGCGGAGCTGAAACATCCAAGTAACGATGGCAACTGGGATTTGCGCAAGTGGATGCATCTCAGCAACCTAAGCAAAAAGTGCAGCAAGGACTTCTCAATGAGACAAGTGCCTCATCCTCCTTGGAATTTTACAGGATCTGGACCTCGAACAGTGAGGGTCTCCATGCAGGTCCCTCCCCTGTTTCCAGGGTAACTGTCTGCATCATTCCTCTCCTTCCTCTACCCCTCCTCCCTCTCCCCAGTGGGTCACCTTTATTCTAAAACCCACTGGCCAAGAAAATTTCTTTCTCAAATTTAGATTCTAGTGGCAGGCAGAAGGGGGGTGATGGGGAGGCACAGAGAAGGAGCATCAGTTCTTAGGTCCAGGAGCATCTTGATGGCAGGGAGGATGCCAGAAAAGCAAAGCAGTGCTAGTCCAAGATCAGCAAGTTTATGATTAAACACGCCTCCCAGGAGGTCATATTCCTGCTCTTTGTCTGAACTTTGTATCAATCCCCTCAAGACTCAATTTCCCCTTCAAAACAACCATGACCATAAAGATCCTCACCATTTGCAATGCAAAGGTAGTGTATTCTTCACAGAATATGGAATTGAGAGTCAGAAGCACTTGAGTTTAAACAGCCTTATGGGCCCTGGCTGGTGTGGCTCAGTGGACTGAGTGCTAGCCTGCGAACCCAAAGGTCACTGGTTCGATTCCCAGTCAGGGCACATGCCGGAGCTGCGGGCCAGGTTCCCAGTTGGGGGCATGCAAGAGGCAACTGGCAACCAATCGGTGTTTCTCCCACACAACAATGTTTCTCTCCCTCTCTCTCCCTCCCCCTTTAAATAAGTAAATAAATAAATTGCCTTATGCATCCTTAGGACACTGACACACTGTGTGAGTTTAGACACCAGATATGCCGGGTGCTGCTCAGACTGGACGGCCCCTCCCCACCCTTCCCCTTCCTCCCTGTTTTCATCATTCCCTCCCTCTCCACCCCTGTCCCAACTGCCTGAGCGGCAAACTTCATTGTCACATCTAGGAAAGGGCAAATCACTTCGCTTCTCTGGGTGTCAGTCTGGCCTTCTGGAAAATGGGTATGAGGACTTTGAAAGCAAGTCTCTTGAATCTTGGTGAATTTGTGCCAAGACAGGCCGGGCTAAAAGGAGGTCCTTGCCTTCTTATGTAATGTGGGATTATATAATGCTAGATTACATATCTATATGTGTAATTATACCACTCTTTAAGATACAGCCTGGCCCAATTAAGCCAGCAGAACTCAGTCTTATCAGCTCTGTCTCAAACAAAGACCCTGTTGGACATAGCACGCCAACCCAACAATAATGTAATTCTTGCTCTATAATATTGCTACTTTCCTGTATCATTGCTGATGTACAATGATATAATCCACTCAATGAGCGTCTCAACTTCCCCTTTCCTTCTGGCACTTTCTCCTTCAATGACTAGACTTTTCTGTACAATTGCCTCATCCCCATGCCTTCTGAGGCTCCTGAGTAACCTCCATAAACTACGGCTTCCTTCCCATGCTGCCCAGGGCATCACAACCCACAACTCACCCCTCTCCTTCAGTGATCCCAGAGTCACTAGATGTTCCCTCCCCACCCTGTCCCATGATCCCTGTTCCCTCACTGCGCTCCTAGCTCTTTGTACTCAGGACAGACCAAAAGGCAAGGTGTGCTCAGACTAGTTACAACCCTCACCAGCTCCCAGTCCCACCCCCATACCCCTACACACACTCTTTAGCAGAGCCCAGAAAAGCCCCCCTTTCCCTCCCACAGCTGATAGGAGGCTTGTTCTTCTGTGGCTGCCCCAGTCTGGTTGTCAAGGAAACAGAATCTCCCTGGGAGCCTGGCTTGTCTCCTAGCAACGAATATCCCACACCTCACATCTTACAAAATGCAAAAGAAAGGAATATCCTAAAAATGAAGGTAAAAATAAGAAAGGATGGATGGGAAGGATGGATCAGGAAGAGATGATGAGCAGAGAGGGTGGCCTTGGAATTAAAGGAGGCCCTGACCAAGTGTTGCTGATAGTGTAATATGGAGGAGGATGGAGAGGTGAATTCCAGGGAAGATACAGTGGGCAGCAAGGCCCAAAGGGATCTTGAATGATCTTATTAACAAAAACGAAAGCCTAACACAGACTAAGCTTTCTCAGACACTAACGACCAATGCTAAGCTTTCTCCCAGTAGTTTGCCAGAACTCAGATGCAGACTGCAATTGAGTTGGGTTGAAAGAAACACCTCTGGAATGTCGAGCAAAACACCCAAAACCCGTTGATTTTTAACGGAAACATTTCAACTACTCTGGACCTTTGCTCTTGACAAGTTGCTCTGCACGCACACACAAAATAAAAATAAAATAATTTAAAGAGGGAAGGGGAAGGCCTCGACACCCCAAGACAATCAAGTCATCGTCCTTTCCCTAGAAAAACTCAGAGATTAGTCCCCGCCACTTGAGCAGCCGAAACTATAGCCGGGGGAAGAGTCGGAGCCGAGGGGAAGTCAGGAGGGGCGCAGACAGGCCGGGAGGGCGCAGGAGGGCGAAGCGGCGCGTCCCCAGAGGCTGCCTGCAACCCAGCCATAACAGAAATTAATCATTTACTTACACCACTACATGTGACGGGGTGATTTCTAGTGTAAGGAACACATCTCTTCCTGCTAAGCACGCTCATTTTAGTGAAATGTCTGGGGTCACTCCGCGCCTGCAAGTTAGGACGATGCCGGCGCCGCCGGGCTGCTGCTGCTGCTGCTG
>PVJI01007102.1:36578-80870 GCA_004026765.1 Micronycteris hirsuta
GAGGCCGCTCCGACCTCCGGCTGCTGGGCCGCGCGGTCGCCGCGGGTCCTGGGCTGCGCAGGCTGGAGGCGGCGCGCAGAAGCGAAGATGGGGGCAAGGCCGCCACTGCTCTGCCCGCTCCAGAGGCTCTGCAGCCTAGACGCCTAGCGCTGCAGTCCCCAAGACCGCTCGCGACCTCCTTCTTTCATTCACAAAAAAAAGGAAAAGAAAAAAAAGGGAGAGAGAGAGAAAGAGAGAAAAGGGAGGAAAAGGGGGGGCGTTGATGAATCGCACCAGACTGCTGCGTAACAGGCACCGCCCACCGCGGCGCGCCGTTGGTGGGAAGGGGGCGGGGGGCGGGGAAGGGGCGGGGAAAGAAAGGGATTGGGAGCCCCGGCGGCCCCGCCCCCGGCCCCGCCCCTTAGCGCCTCTCACACTCTTCATTTCCCCTCCTAGAGGCACCCGGTAGGGCGTTGGGGTCTCCGCTTGCCACCTGTGCCAGGTTGCGTCCCTTTACCTGGCGAGGCGCAAAACCTCACTGGACTCCCACGGGGTTTGCCCCTTCCCTCCGGGGAGCTGACAAAGAACTCCGAGAGGTACCCTAGTCAGCCCCGGAAGGGATACGGGTTAGGAGAGGGGAGCTCGACATTTTTACGTTGTCCCTTAAACCCAGGCCACCACTACTTGCCACGGGGAGAGGGAGACAGCGTTTCCATACAAGCTCTCTGCGTTTTTATCCACGACACGTGGGAGTTTTTCCGGCGCCGAGGGTCTGCCTCTCCAACACCACCCTGCGGCAGCAGCCTGTGCCTCACACCGCCGTGGTCCTTAGTGAGTTTCAGGGTGGGTCGCAGTGCCACCTGCACCTGTTTCCCGTCTAAGCCATCTCTCCCTCCCTCCAGCAGTTTCCACTTCCATCCCACCCCCATCCCATTGCCACCTGGAGTTCACCAGTAGGCTCACCGTCTCAATGTACTGCTCTGTAAAACAGGGCAGTTATAAGAGATGACATCTGTAACGTGAGTAGTCCTCAAAGGAAGCTTCCATGTGCAAGGCTAGTGGTTACAGTTGTCAGCTCAGTCTGGTTTTATCCTTCTTGTCCATTACCTCTGGGCAATTTTTAAAGCCCAGAGTGACATGCCTTTCACTTAACCCCATCCATCACACCTACAACTTGTGCCCCAAGAATGCAAATCCTCTCTAATACTAGTTGATGCAAAATATGCTTGGGAAGAGAAATCCATTGCCCCTCCTCTCCCCCCCAAAAAAGCCAAATAAAAAATAAATGTTGCATTGTCTGAAGCATGCTCCCCATCTATGAATGCGTCGTGTAAATGCAAGTTGCCCATCCCAGTGTGGGTGATAAATGTGCTTTCCGACCTGGTCCACATTCACGTCAGGTAAGCGTCAGGATGGTGAAGAATGCTTCCCCCACCTCCTTTTGAACCTGCCTAGAGCTGAAGAAGAGGTGGGGGATGAGTGAGGGTGTGCTACTTCACACTTGTAGCTAGGACCAACTCTCCATAAAAACAAAATAATGTCTTGAATACATTCTTAGGAGACAAACTAAACCATGTATACGTAAGTTCTTGCTAATATTTGGTGTCCAAGAGCCTCAGCCCACCCTCTGTGTGCCAGAAATCACTTCTTTGCATTACACTGTGGAGGGAAGGGTAGACAGAGACTCTTCCACCAACACCCTGTTCTCACCCAGCTCCAGAATGCCAGCCTGTTGTCCTCACCCTTCACACGTCCAGGCAGTGGGCACAGTCCCAGTGCAGCACAGACAGGAAAACAGAACTCTCTCTACCCAAAGTCATGGGGCTACTGGGCCTGCATCTATGGAGCCAAGGCCTCCGTAGAAAAACCCAGCTCAGCCTGGGAACCACGCTGCCCAACCAGGCTGCACTGTGGGCAAAGGTATGAGCCTGGCCAAATAAAGTGACACCTGCGCTCACATTCTGTAAACTATCTCAGGGACAGCCAGGCGTTCTGCTGCAGGGGGCACCTGGATTCCCAGCCCTGCTTTCTGCACACAGTCCGCTTTCAGCTTTTCTTCAAATCAAAGTCCTTCCAGACTACATCACCTCTCAGGCATTCCCACTGAGCCTCCTCAGAGTCCCCTCCTCCTCTACATCTAGCCCTCCCCACCCCATCCCATGATCCTCAAGTTTTTTTCACTGTTGGATCATCATAGCCACAGCCCAGCCCAGGCTGCCTGGGGCCCTCTGCATACCTCTCCCTCACACCAGGCTATGAAGACCCACCTGCAGTTTCTCGCTCCCAGCCAGTGCCTGGGATCTCTAGGCCCCAGCTCCCAGCTTTCCCCCACAGCAGGGCAATTGAAGATTCTTGGCATGAGAGGCAGATCACCAGCGAACTCCAGCCCTCAGCCTCTGGTTCAGTTGTGGCTGATACCAGCCTCCTCGCGACCTAGCCCTGGCCTTCAGCTATCTCACCCCTCCCAGCTACTCAAGACGGACTCAGGATCTTGACTGCTGGGCCAGGGATCTGCCTACCACATTTGCTGCATCTTTGTCTAGCCCTCCAATGCCAGAATCCTGGAAAACAGGGACATTCCCCAAGGCTGGGCTCCTCACCAGCAACCAGGGAGTTGTCAGCGCCCACTCAGCCCTGTCCCAGTCCCCAGCTCCCAGGCTTCATCCGTGTGTCATAGCCTAGACAGCTCCCTCACTCTCCCTCATCTTGCACCCCCATAGTCCTCCCCCCGCCTGAGGAGTCCCTTTCCTTTGCTTCAGGTTATCCTCAAGTCAGACCTGGTGGGAGGCTTTTCCAGAAAGGCTCCTGGCCTCTTTCTCTCTCTGCCTTCTCTTTCCTTCTGCTATGCATGCGCGCATGCACACACAGGCACCAGACCCCTTGCCCTTTTCTCTGGAGCATTTCAGAATCAGCAGTTGGTTCTCCCACTGGCTTGCTGGGCTTCTGCACTGTCCTTCCACTGGTAAGCCTGGACGATGCTCTGCCATGGCCTGGCTTACTCACCACAGGGGTGGGGGCAGGAGGGAGGCCAATGTGTGGCTGCAAACTGAGGGGCTACTGGCGCCTTGAAGGCAGGATTCCAGTCTCCCACTTCCCCTAATGTCTTTTCTCACCAAAGCCCTCTTGTGATTCCTCCTTCCCAATAACATACACCCCTTGAACCTGTCCCCAAAAGGCACCCTTCCATCTATCTCCATAACCACCCTTCCTGAGGACATCATGTGGCTGCCATTTTCCTGCAGCCCGTGACCCAGAGACCTAGTCTGGGAAAAGAACTCTCCATCCTGGTTCTCAGGAAAGCGCCCACACAGCAGGCTGTCAGCCAGTGACACTGACCCCTCCCGTCCCTGTGGCTCTGCAGGTCCTTCCCCAGTGCCAGCCCAAGATCCCTGTGCCCTCCTCCAACCTGCCTGCTCCATTTGCTTCACAGGCAGCTCCAGCCCTTTAATTGTCTGCAGGCTAACCTCTTTTCTCTCCACCTCTCTCAGAACACCAAGCCCCTGAGAAGCTGCCCCACAGGCCTTGTAACGTGAGCTCCGCCTCCTCCCCCAGTGTGCAGAGTCTGGGACACGTGGCATTGCCACCCTGTGCTTGGGGCAAACTTCAGAACCAGCAGAGAGCAAAAGCAGAGGCAACTCAACATGCTGAGACCCAGCGGGAGGAAGAAGTCGAATCTGGAAAGCTGGGAATCTCTCAGCCTCCATGCCTAGGACTTGGGGGCACTGCCTGGTCTCCACAAGGGGATGGGACCCTCCTGGGCCTTTTCTCAAACAATTCCCTCAGGCTGAACACTCTTCTTCCCACCTCCTGCACCTGCATAATGCTTACTCATCCTTCAAGTCAGCCTAGATGTCACTTCCTCTGGGAAGCCATCCATGAATATCCCCTACAAAGTCTCAAACCCTGCCCTTCCTCTGCGCTCCCAAATAATACCAGTCACAATACTCTACCACTGGGTCTCTCTCTCTGCCAGTACTGAGAACTCTTTAGGGGAAGGGACTATGCTTATTCAAAGGAGTGCCCTTCATGCTGATTTGGCAACAAGCACTCAATAGGTGCTCAACAAATGTTTGATGGATGAATGAAAGTTTGAGTTGGGAAACGTGATGAAGAGGGAGTTGACACCACCCAGGGGCTTCTCACATGCTGTCCAAAGAGATCTTTCCCAGCTATTACCAGCCTTTTCTTCGGGTTGCTATCACCCCATGCTCCCTATAGGCTCGTGGTTGGCTGAACTGACGGGCACAGGGCAGGGGAACGCAGTGGGAGAAGGAACGAAGCACAACCAGGTCGGTTAGCCCAAGTGAGGGTCTTAACTCAGAGCAAGAGCATGGCTCCTGCTGTTCAAGCCCAAGGGGCTGAGACACCCAGCCTGGGGACCAAGACAGAGGCCACCCAGGGAGTCAAGGGGCTGCTCAAGGGGCAAGAACTGGGGTCATGGTGCATGCCATGCTGTGGGGGCATCTGCATGTTCTAAACTGGCTTGGTGACTTGGAAAGTGGTCCATTGTCCATCAGGTGGCCTGGATTCTGTCCTCACTCCATGTGATGTCACACAATTCTCTCTCCTCTCTGGGCCTCAGCTTTCTCACGTATAAGGTCAGGAGCCTTCAAGGTTCATTCCAGCACCGACATATAATATGGGTTCCCAGCAGGAAAGGCCTGTACTTTATTGGCCATCCGTTTCATCAGAGCAGCTCCTGACCCTGACTGGGACTCGGCGAAGTATCAGCTGACAGCTGCCAAGGCTGAGATGGAAGGAGAAAGTATTTGGGGGCTGGCGGGGGTGCCCAGGGGGAATCTAGTTCTGCAATCATCTCTGACTGCAGTTTCCTCAAATGGCGAGTCACAATGCTGGGACCAATTCAGCCAAAGAAAATTCTAGAATTTCAGGAAAGATATGGAATAATCAAGGACAGGCTTGGAAAGGCCAGCCGGACCCCTCTGGAAGCAGTTGGCACTGGACTGTTAAAGGGTGATGGGAGGGCATCTCTGTCACAACCCCCAAGGCGCAGGATGGGGACAAGACAGAAGAAAGCCAAGGGAAGAAGGGTTCCCGGGTGTGGGCAGAGATGCGGGTGGCAGCAGCTCTCCTAGTAGCAGCCACCAGGAACTGGCTGTGTGACTTTGGGCAAGGAACTTAGCCTCTCTGATCTTCTGCTGGGGATAACAATATTACTTGCCCAAAGACAGGAGGTGGTGAAATAATCCTCTCATGGTGCCTTTGAGGGCTGAGACCAGAGATTGTGTGATCCTCCTAATTCTTCTCCATTTATGCCTGCTCCCCGCAACAGACCTATGCTTAGCACCCCTGTATAAAGCGGTGCCCAACCCCATTTGTGCCTGTGCTACCTAGGCCGAATATAGAGAGCAGATGGAAGAGAGCACGTGGGCAAAACTGGGGTAGGGGGCAGATTTCTGAGAGTCTAACTGGCAGGGTTGGAAAGTCTGTGCCTACTTTGGTCCTGGTGTCCAGTGGATCTCCTGAAGAAATGAACGAACAGGGCAAGGCAGTAAAAGGAACACAAATGAGAATTCGCTTGGGATCCTCAAAGCCCAGCTGGTGCCTTGCAGACTTCTACAGACACGCTGTGGGCGGGCAGGGCTGCTCAGGGCAGGAACTGAGGAATGCACCCGCTGGTCTGGCCAGAGCCTCTACAGGTAGACATATGAGCACGCACACCCCTCTGCGCACTCACCCACGCCCTCTACCCCGGCCTGGCCTCCTGGGGAGCCGAAGCTGCTCGAGGCCTCCCTAAGTCCATACTGCAGCTTTGAAGCAGCTTTTCGTTCAGCAGAAAAATGGGAACACTTATGTGTTTAAGAGCGGCCAACACCACCACCACTAACGCTGCAGGGGGGAAATGCATGGCCCACCCCCAGTCTCCTGAGGTGCTAATTTCTTAGGACAGGAAGGACACTTTGGAAACCACCACCAGGCAGGCCTCCATAAGCCGAAAATTTACAAGAGGGGAGCAAAAGTGCACTCCTAGCCACAGTCTGTCCAGGACTAGACATCTTTGCTTCAAGCAAGCCACAAGCCTGAGAGAAGGCAGCCCACTCCTGGTGCCCTGCAGAGCTGTGAGGGAGAGCTTGGAGGAGGCTGATCACCCCAAAATAGACTTGTTTTTTTTCACAACTTTTTCATGAGGCACTGGCATCTCTTGCAACGTGGGAAAAAAATAGCCTGAACTGTTAACAAATAAAGATTATAAAAAGCCCCAAATGTTCCCCATAAGTTTTCATGTGCCTGTGATGCTGGGAGAGGGGGGGAGGGGCAGCGTGCTGGAGGAGGGGCAGGGGAGGTGTGTGTCCGAAAGTCCCCAGTCTCCTCTCTCCTGACCCACTTCGCCCCATGGTAGCTGGTTCCACTATAGCTCACAGGGATGATAATCGGTGTTGGGGATGGGAAAGTTTCCTGTTGACCTTCAGAAGTGGTCCTTTGTGAGTGCGGAGCACAGTTTACTGCTTCCAGGTAAAGGAATGCGTGGCACAGAACAGGGTGACTTAAAAGCAAATCAAGTAGCAATGAGGCTGGTTTAAATTTGGCTGCCCTGCCCTGACCAGTGTGGCTCAGCTGGTTGGGTGTCATCCTGCGAAGAGCAAGTTTGCCATGTCAGGGTACGTGCCTGGGCTGTGGGTTCACTCCGGGTCCAGGAATGTATGAGAGGCAGCCGATCGCTGTTTCTCTCTCTTTCTCCCTCCCTTCCCCTCTTTCTAAAAATAAATAAATAAAACTTTAAAAAAACACATAATAAATGAGGCTGCCCCACTGGGTGGACATGGTTTGTTTAGTAAATACTTAGAGGGCTCAGTGTTGTTGTCAAAGTCAGCTTACCCTGAACTTGAACCCCCCTTGGGCATTGCTGCATGTCAGTAACCAGAGATGAGTTGGGGGTTGCAGCTGCTTTGGACTCAGATTAAAGTGTTTTGTGGGCCCATCCAGAAGGGACCTGGTCCTCTCCTGCACCCTGAGTCCCCCTCGCAGGGCTCCAGGCCAGACCTGCCCCTGCGCCCTTTGCCTGGCCCTGGAGCCTTTGTGGTCCTGGCACCCCAGCAACCCGAGAAAGAGAATGGTGTAAATGGTGCGGGAGTGAAGTTGGAACCGGGCCCCTGTCCCCTCGGGGTCCTCAGTAAAATCAGGAGGCTGACCTGGAGGATGTCTGAGGAGCCTCTGGCCCTGGCTTTTTATAACCAGAGGAGAAGACTGCCTCCAGCTCCCCAGAACTCTGTGCTCCCCAAGGATTCTGGGATCAGTCAGGGACCCACTCCACCCCTCTTCACAGGTCCTCTTTCTTGTCTCCTCCTTTCCTCCTTGCCTCTCCTTCTTCCTTTTCTTTGTCTCTCCTATTCATTCCTCTCCCTTCCCTTACCTCCTGGACAGAGATTTCTATACAAGTGCACACACGTGGCTCTGGCTTGGTCAAAGAGGGGAGGGTGGCAAGCAGGCAGACAGCCAGGACACTGGAGACTCTAATGGGCATTATTCAACCCTAGATGGGCAGGCAGTCGGAGAATGCCAGCCTGAAGTTTCCCGAGGTGGTGACAGTGGCGAGGGACCAACAGGACAACTTCACTGTCTGTGGCCTTCTCAGACCCTAAAGCCCTCTCTCAGTCTCCAACAAGCCAGAGTGAGCAGCCAGCTACCCCATGGAAACTGCAGCCCCTCCAGGGCCGTGGCTGAGCGAGGGAAGGCTGTGCAGAGGGGCTGGTGTTCCTCGTCCCAGCCAAAGCATTGCTCCGCAGGCTGGTCACTCCCAGTTACTCGGACCCCTGGGGCAGGGCTTGAAGTGAGATTCAGAGAAGCCGGGCAGACCAGAGCACAGGGAGCAGGCACCAGGACACAGAGGGTAAAGGAGCTGGTGCTCAGAGATGGAAGCTTCCCATGGAACAGGCCAGCCCATGCCACAGCCTGTGACACAGGTCCCTGGAGAGAGTGGCAGGCGTGGCAAGTTGTTGAAACTTGGCCTCTTGGGAACACAGTCCAGGGTACCACCAAGGCCACTGAACACGTGCTTCAACTAGTCTGGCTTACCACAGTTCTGGAAAGGTCCTGGTCACCCTACCTTTTTCCCTACCTACCCCCTTCTTCCTGCTAGGGGATGACCTGAAAGCTGTCTGGGAGCCTGTGCAATGGGTGGCATCCTAGGGCTAGAGGCAGCCCCAAGAGGGGACTTGTGCTGTCGTCTCCACACTCCACAGGGAAGCCATGGGGCAGCACAGTGGCCAGCACACCCGACCTTTCATGGCTCCAGCAGCCATTCTGCACGTGCAGAGCTGAGCACCTGGGCCAAGGCGCATGGAGGTTTCAGTCCAACTTTGTTCCTCTTTGCAGTCAGACATGGCCAAGACCTGTCACGTCATCAGAGCCCTGAGCACACACTCCTCCTGGGCCAGCGGTGACTGTGCAGCAGGCAGAGAGGGCTTGGCCTGATGACAACCCCGCCCGGCTGAAGGCACCTGACCTGCCTGTGCAGACAGTCATCTTGCCTGTCCTGGGTCTCTGGAAAAAATGAGCCACTTTTGCTTATTCATTCATTTATCTTTTCCTCCACTTATCCCACGCCACACACTGTGCTAGAGATTGCGAGGGTTCTAAAATGATAACAATGCCATCCTAGTCATCAAGGATCTGAAGTTTAACAATGATAATTGTTAGGTGGCCAGTGACGTGGGCTGTGAAAGGATTCACAAAGAGAAGAAAGGGTAGAGAGTAAAGATTTTATTCACTTTCCGAGAGAGGAGAGGGGCATGATGTGGAGAGATACACCAGCATTGAGGGGTGGGGTCTTGAGCTTTTATTGGATTATAATTGGATTTAAAAAGGGTGGGGGTTGCTGTTGTGTGGCCCCTGAGCTGTTGGGGGCTACAGTTTGTTCCAATGTTATCTTCTGCCTGTGGCTGTAGGGAGTGGTTAGTCATGTTCTGTCCTTGCTTTCCAGCAATTTCCAGTCCTGCGGACAAGCTCAGAAGAGTAAATCAGCAGTCATGTCTAAGGAGGACAGAGGCCTGCTCAGCAAACGGTGCCATGAAAGTAAGTGGCGCTGACTTTGCCCTTTCGATAACAATTATTATTTATAGACAATTTATTATATGCCCAATATGAAACTATACATGTTACTACATTTAAACTTGCTAACGATCCTATGAGGAGGTACTATTACTGTCCCCACTCGGTAGGTGAGGACACTAAAGCTTGAAGACGTGATGGGACTTGCCACGGGCACAGAGCAGGCCGCCCCAGAGCGAGGCTTCTCGTCTGGCAGCTGGCTCAGAGCCTGTTGGGGGAGGCCGCGTTTTAAAGCAGTAACATGTCGATGAGCCTGGTGCCTGAGCCCCGATTTTCAAGCCTTAACGTGTTGTTCTTTGTTCCTATGACTACAACCCTCTTTATCTCACAGATGAGAAAACTGAGGCCCAGAGCAGAAACTGGCCAGGGCAAAGTCACACAGGAAGCCTGCGGCTACTGTCAGGTCCAGTGCTGCAGCCCCAGTGCCAAACTTCTCCTCTGGGTTTCAGTTTCCTCGTGCGTGAAACTAGCGGGTTCTGTGGGATGATCGCCCCCAGCTTTGAAACTCGGACTGTGTGATGTTATCACATGATGTCATAATCTGCCTTCAGGGAGGGTCAGCAGGAGCTTCACGGCCGTAGAGACACAGAAAGCAGAGAAACAGGAAGGGACCAGCTAAGACTTGTCTCAAAGCCCACACCCTCCACAGTCCTTGCCCCACAGAGAGTCAAGAATGTGGAAATGTTTTCCTGCCTCAAGGCATGGGCTGACTCATGGAATAGCTAACATATATTATGTATGTGTATATATGTATTATGCACACACATATATACATTATATATACACATATATATGCACACACACACACACACATACAATGAGTCTTGAGAGCTGGAGATGAGAACTTATGCTCAGAGGTAAGGGCACAGGGAGAAGACATAAAATCACTGTACCTTAGAGCTCAGGCATAGGTTAACTGTCAGTATGGTCAGCTGGACCCTTAACTGGTCACGTCATTGGCCAAGCTGACACCTGTTGCGGGGGGGGCTACGCCCTTCCCAGCATCAGTCCCTAGTCTGACTTACCCCAGCCCAGCAGAGACACCCTCAGGTCCCAAGAAGTCTCAGTCTCAGCCTCGTCCCTTCCTAAAATGAAAGGAGCTCCCTCACTCAACTACTCCTTAGTAGGGGGTGACAGCCGGCAGGCTGGGGATCTCAGCTGTCCAGGGAGGAATTCCTGGAGCTGAAGGTCCTTGGCCAGGTGTGACTAGAAAGAGGAACAAAATTGGGTGGGCTGGGGCGAAAGAGGGCAAGAATCAGGGTTAGGGCAGCTGCTCAGTTTCTTTTTGGAGAAATGGATCCTACTGCCTGAAGGATAGGGCGCTCCAGGTGGTGAGGGGCACGGGGCCGGGGTGGAGGAAGCAGTAGGAAAAGGCCAGGCGCAGGATAACAGAAGAGAGGAGATCCCTGGTACTGGCAGTGGCCCTTCAGGTTGGGGAAGGGCTGAAGATAGAGTGGGCATGAAGGCCAAGGTGGACCCAGAAGCCCAGGCTGTTCCTGTCCTCCATCCTGGCCAGAGGCCACTTGAAATGGGCTGAGAGATCGGCTACTTGCTCTGCCTTCCTCCCCCGCTCTCCTGGTCAGGTTCAGAAGGAAAGAGCGAAGCCAGGCCTGCTGCTGATGCAGGGCACCTGTAGATACCCCCTCTTGCTATGGCCATTGCCAGGGGAACCCCCTCTTCCTGCCCTGCCTCACATAGAGCAGGGGGCGCTGCCTCTTGATGGCTAAGACGTCTGATTCCTTAACCCACTCACCCCCTGTCCTGCTTTCGCATCTCTCTCTTTCCCAAGAGGTCACCTTCTGAGAACTGCCCATGGTGCTGGCTGAGTCCTGGGAGTGACCAGGTGAGGACAGGAGGGGCAGCAGGGGCTCTGAGGCACAGAGAAAAGGCATGCAGAGAAAAGGTCTCGGTCTAGTGGGGTGGGAGTCGTTCAGTTACCTGTGGGACCAGCTGAGATGTCATGATTCCCTGGCCAGAAACAGTGTCCTGGGCCAGGACAGAGGGAGAGGAGGCGTGAGGGAACAATCCACGGATTTTAGGGGCTGGGGTCTGAAGCCAGCCCACAGGGAGCCAAGTAAGGGACACAGTAACTGTATCTAGGGGTGGAACAAGCAGTCTGGCCTCCTGGTCAGTTTCCTCCCCACTCAGGGCTGTGCAGAACCCAGAGCTAAGCTACCTGGAGGCCATGTTACCATCTTTGGACAGGTGAGCGACCTACCCCAACTCCTCCAGAAGGCAACTGCTTTTTCCACTTCTTCCCTAGGCTGTCTTTGACTTCTTACCTCCCCCCCACCGCCATGGCTCAGGACTTACAGCCCACCCTGCCCCTTCCAGTTGCTTTGCTGAGAAGTAAAAGGCTCTGTGCCAGTTGGCTAGGCTGGCCCCTGGGAGCGCACAAAAGGGGCAGGGCCAAGGGAGATCCTTAGCAGATTCTGGAAGCAAAGCCCTCACACGTTGTCCAGCCCCAAAGAGTGACTTCAGTCAGAAGACCCATCAGCCAGGTCAGGGAGTCCGCCTGTCCTGGAGTCTAGCCACTACCCTACTCTTTGTTAGGGCAGAGCTGGCCTGCAGGGGGCGCTAGAGAAGCATGCATTCAGCACCATTTCAGCTCCCTCTTAGCCACACTTGGTGACCATGATTGCTTGGGAAGATGCAGAGGAGTAAAGGGTGACGGTAAGAAAATGAGTCTGTGCCTCCATACCCACACCGATGGTTATAGTCGGGATTTTTTTTTTCAAAATAAAAGCACCTTTTTTTCTGGTTTTTGAGATATTTTATTTATTTATTTTTCTTTAAAGTAAATTTTATTGATTATCATATTATAGTTGTCCCATTTTTCCCCTCTTTATCCCTCCACCCTGCACCTCCCGCCCTTCAGTATTTCCTACCCTCTTAGTTCATTCATGTCCATGGGTCATACGTATAAGTTCTTTGGCTTCTCCATTTTCCATACTATTCTTAACATCCCCGTCTATTTTGTACCTACCATTTATGCTTCTTATCACCTGTATCTTTTCCTCCATTCTTGTCCCGCCCCCTCCGTGCTGCTAATCTTCCATGTGATCTCCATTTCTGTGATTCTGTTCCTGTTCTAGTTATTTGCTTAGTTCATTTTTGGTTTTTTTAGATTCAGTTGTTGATAGTTGTGAGTTTGTTGCCATTTTACTGTTCATAGTTTTGATCTTCTTTTTCTTAGATAAGTCCCTTTAACATTTCATATAATAAGGGCTGGGTGATGATGAACTCCTTTAGCCCTTTAGCTTTACCTTATCTGGGAAGCACTTTATCTGCCCTACCATTTTAAATGAAAGCTTTGCTGGATAGAGGAATCTTGGATATAGGTCCTTGCCTCTCATGACTTTGAATACTTCTTTCCAGTACCTTCTTGCCTGTAAGGTTTCTTTTGAGAAATCAGCTGACAGTCTTATGGGAACTCCTTTGTAGGTAACTGTCTCCTTTTCTCTTATTGCTTTTAAAATTCTCTCCTTATCTTTAATCTTGGGTAATGTAATTATGATGTGCCTTGGTGTGAGCTTCCTTGGGTCCAACTTCTATGCGCCTCTCTGGGCTTCCTGGACTTCCAGGAAGTCTATTACCTTTACCAGATTGGGGAAGTTCTCCATTATTTTTTCAAATAAGTTTTTCAATTTCTTGCTCTTCCTCTTCTCCTTCTGGCACCCCTATGATTTGGATGTTGGAATGTTTAAATTTGTCCTGGAGGTTCCTAAGCCTCTCCTCAATTTTTTAAAATTCTTGTTTCTTCATTTTGTTCTGGTTGAATGTTTATTTCTTCCGTCTGGTCCAAATTGTTGATTTGCATCCCGGTTTCCTTCCTGTCACTGTTGGTTCCCTGTATATTTTGCTCTATTTCACTTTTCATAGCCTTCACTTTTTCCTCTATTTTGTGACCATACTCAACCATTTCTGTGAGCATCCTGATTGGCCAGTGTTTTGAACTCTGCATCTGATAGATTGGCTATCTCTTCATCACTTAGTTCTTTTTCAGGAGTTTTGATCTGTTCTTTCATTTGGGCCATATTTCTTAGTCTCGGCGCACCTGTTACGTTGTAAGGGGTGGAGACTTAGGTATTGCCAGAGTGGGACAACCCACGTCACTGTGTTGTGGCATTGTATGTGGGGGAGGGGTCAGAGAGGCAACAATGCTGCTTGCTTGGTTCTAGGCTTTCAGTCACTTCCCCTGCTACCTACAAGCAAATTGGTCCCTTCCGGTGCTGATTCCCGAGTGGGTGGGTTTGTGTATGTTCTAGGCCCTATGGATCTTTCCAATGAACTCTACTATGAGGCTGGGAGTTTCTCCCACCATTGCAAACCCCACAGGTTTTTACAGCCAGAGGTTTTGTGGCTTTCTTTTCCCACACTGGGATCCTGGTTCATGGGGTCTGTCTCGCTCCCTAGTTGTTCCTCCTGGTTTATCCACACGCAAATGTGGGACCGCCAGCCGCCACCTTGTTGCACGGTCCTCTCCACCCCAGTTGCCCAGCTCTGCTCCTCCTACTGGTCTGAATGAATGTTTCTTCTTTCACTCCTTGGTTATCAGAATTCCATCCAGCTCGATTTTCTGGCAGTTCTGGTTGTATTTTGTTTTTAAATTTGTTGTTTTCCTTCTTTTGGTTGTGCGAGGAGGCAGAGTGAATCTACCTATGCCTCCATCTTGGCCAGAAATCTCTAAAAGCACCTTTAAGAAGACAACAGTACATCCTGACCAGATAGGATTAGGAGTTTGGAATCCCAAGTCAGACTGTCTGAGTTCAAGTCAAAGGGATTCCACTCACAGGTTTTGGTTTTGCTACATGTTTCCTTTTGTAGTCATTAACATTTTTTAACAATGTATCATGTGGTACATTAAAGTATTACAGACATGTAAGTTATAAAAGGTAGTAAAGACCCAGACAACTGTGAACCCCTTAATCAACTGAAAAAGTATAATGTGACCAATGAACTGCATGGGTCGCATTACTCACTACATGCAAGTAATTTCCCATCCTCACCTGCCACCTCTCCAACAGAGGGACCCCATTCTGCATCCTGTGTTTGTCATTTCCCTGATGATTTAATATACAGGGTCTGGCACAAACAATAGCTCTTTTTATTACGAAATATTTTATTACAAAATCATAAGCACGTAACTCTGTAACATAACAATATCACACTCAAGCACACCATATGACATTTAGGTGAAATGTTCAAATTAAAACTATAAATTATTACACCCATGTTATTACCCTACCAACCACACTCAAGCAGGCCTTACTTCTGCTGGAGCCTGTATTTTATAACTCCACCTGTAATTGATTTTTACCAGTTGAGTTTTTTGCCTGTTTTTGTTTTTAAAAATAAACAGTATTTTATTTTTAAAATATTTCCCTGGTTCTATAGTTCACAGAAGTTCATTTATAAATATTGTTAATACCATCAGCAAAGTTGGAAAATATAAAAAATTTAAAACCACTACAATTTTTACCACTAGTAGATAGAAATATAAAAAATACATAATCAGTAGAATACTATGTGTAGAGCACTACATATATAGCTTTTTTTATATCTTATTTTTTCTGAGCATACAGTCTCAGAGGAGAACAGGCAGACAGTGGAAGCAAATAAAGAAAAAACACTGTGTGTTTCACACTGCTCTGAACACGTTCAGTGTGCCTCCCCACATTGTAACTGGTTATTCAGAAGCAAACTTCTCCATAGGAAAGAAGGTTCCGGATCATGTCCATCACCCCAGCCAGTGCGAAGGCTCTCCGGCCATATCTTCTTCGGTCAGGAAGAGACTTGATGCGCCCCTGAATTAGCATAACATGGGAGGGGTCACTGTCAACAACCGTCAACGGTGGAACTTCATTCCAAAGAACCCACATAAATTCCAAGGGAAAAATTGTGCCATTGAACATTTAACAAACCATCCAAGGTATGTAAAATCAGTTACTAATGTGAAAAATTTATGCCTCTACCAAAAACCTTGTTTCCCTTAGGTAGAAAATAAAAACGTGCGTTATGACTGAAATCAAGTTGTATTTCCCCCCAAATTCTGTTCATGCTTTTCTATGGCCGAACTATTAACCTCAGAGTTTCAGCTCTTTTTAGTGAAACTATTTGAACTCTGTTTCACTGGATTGGTGTATAGTAGTCTACACATTGGTGCAAACATATCTACATGTGATCCATATTCCCATTCAGGCATGCAGCAAGCAGGGCCAATCATCCACACCCACTATTTCCAAAGGGAGGCTGCAAGGCACCCACAATCCACAGGACAGTGTCCGTCCCAGTGGACTGGAGTTTGCACAAAATCGAATCTCGTTTGTTAGGTAGTCCCACCTGGTACATAAGAAAGACTTGAGACTCAGGGAGTAACAGCAAGAACGGCTGCTATGGGGAAGGAGACAGTGGAGCAAAGCTGCCCGCCAACAGGTGGCAAGGCCAGGAGACTGAGGGAGAAGTTCCAAAATAGACATTGCCTTGTTGCCCAGGGCCTCCCTTGCCTGAGTGGTAACAGAGATGATGGCGGATCCGGTGGCCTCTGAGTTCCCCGCACTGGGGTGGGTGGGATGGTGACAGTACAGGGCCAGAGATCACTGGGAGCCAAGGGAGGCTTCTCTCCTCTAGCTCTGCTGAAGAATGCCCAGGCGGGTCCCAGCCTTAGTCCCTCCAGTGACAGACACCCCCATGTATAGACTGGGGCCCGTAAATCCCAGTGGGGAGGCCTGGGGTTGGCGGCGCGGGCGGAGGGGAAAGTGGTGGGACGTAGGCTGCCTGGGCCGAGCAGCGTGGCGCTGCCGCTGCAGCTGGAGCTCAGCTGACTGGGCGCAGCGCCAAGCCGAGGCCCTCGGCTCCTCTGGAGAAGCGGGCACTTCCCGGTGACAGCCCGCCAGCCCGAGTGGGCCCGCTGCTCATTTTGCAGCCTCTGGGGCGCAGATGCAGTAGCTTGAGGCGCAGATGCAGTTGCTTGAGGCGCAGGTAGGAGTAGGAAGGAGCAAAGGTGATACCTACCTTCTATCTCTTTACACCCTCCCCCTCCCCCTCTCGCGCCCCAAACCACCACAAGAAGGAGCCGGCACCAGAGGTAGCTGGGAATTCCTGGCAGGGACTAATTGAAATGAATCTGATTAGCAAAAGACTCAGCTCTCAAACCCAGCCGACGTGGAACAATGTCCAGCGGTCTGCCCTAGAGAGGAGAGCCTCTCCTGGCTCCATCTGAGCAACCAGTGAGGTGCGGAGTGGGGAGGCCGCTGCCCGCTAGGCTCTGGAGGCGGAGGGTCGCCCCCCTAGACCTGCCCCAGGCCCTCCTCCAGGCTTCTCGGTCAGCTGTGAAACTCAGCTCGGGTTTGAGAACAATTGTTGCCACAATCAGAGTTAAAGAGCCCCTTCACTTACACCAGTGGTTGAATCAACTCCAGTGACACATTTATTGAATCAGTTATGGCAGGCACCGTGCTAGGCTCTGGCAATTTGCTTTTACCATAGGAAATGAGATTGTGAGGAAAAAACTATGTTCCGACAAGCAGACCTTTTCAATATCCTGCAGTAGAATTCTGGGAAATACATTGATAAATCTCAGAGGACAACCGGTAAGGAGCTTAAAATCGGAAGAGCTGTGAACAAAGTCGTTTGCTTTAACAGCTACAGACATGATGTGTCGCACTGGAAAGAAGGAGCAGCTTAGAACAACTGAGTGGTTTGTTTTTTCTGTCCATGGTGAAAAGACAAAGTTAAATATAGGAGATTTGAAAAAAAAAATTTAAATGTTGTTTTGGGGTCACAGCTATGGAGTGAGGTGCATGTAACACAATCAAGTTGAAATGCAAAGCTGTAATTTGGAATTTCTAAAGTATCTGGGCTTCACACAAAATCATTAGAAGATTAGATTCCTCAGAATTTAGAGCTCTAATTTTCAGTATCCACAGAGTTTGTTTTTAAAGAAAACTTGGTATTGGACGTTAGTTCAAACTTTCACTTTGAAGATAGCTAGGATAACAATCAAAATGTCCTGATTAAATGAACTGACCCTTCTGTTTTTCAGAATTATTAAGGAATTTGACGATTAAATGAATTTTTATTTCTCTTCTGACTGATAAGATAAACACACAATTTTCACTGTCCTCATAAATATTCTAATGTAACAATTGAGCACTTACAATCTGAAGGATTTTAATTTACTAGTAAATTTTTTTACCAAATAAAAACAGGCAAAAGGAACACATAAATGTAATTCACTTTAGAAAAGAAAGTAAGTATGGAAACAAACTTTTTAAAATTTCTTTTCAATTACAGTTGGCTTACAATATTATATTAGTTTCAGACGCACAGCACAGTGGTTAGACAGTTGTATACGTTATGAAGTGATCTCCCCACATGCCCAGTGCCCACCTGGCACCATACACAGGTATTACAACACTATTGACTATTTTCTCACTGTGTGCTTTATATCCCTGTGACTGTTTTTATAACTGACAATTTGTACTTCTTAATCCCTTTCGCGTTTTTGCCCATCTCCCCAACCACCTGGTGACCATCAATTTGTCCTCTGTATCTATGAGTTTATTTCTGTTTTGTTTGTTTGTTTTGTTTTTTATCTTCCACGTATAAGCAAAATCATATGGTATTTGTCTTTCTCTGACTTATTTCACTTAGCATAATACCCTCTGGGTCCATCCATGTTGTCACAAATGACAAGATTCCATTTCTTATGGCTGAGCACTATTCCATTGTGGACATGCACCACGTCTTCTTTATCCCTTCACCTATCGACAGACACTGAAGTTGTTTCACTATCTTGCCTATTGTACATAATGCTGCAGTGAACAGAGGGGTGTATGTGTCTTTTCAAATTAGAGTTTTGGATTTCTTTGAATAAACACCCAGAAGTGGAATTGCTGAATTATAGGGTAGTTTTATTTTTAATTTTTTTGAGGGAAATCCATATTGTTTTCCATAGTGGCTCCACCAGTTTACAGTCTCATCAACAGTGCACTAGGGTTCTCTTCTCTTCACATCCTCGCCAGCATTTGTCATTTGTTGATTTATTAATGATGGCCATTCTGACAGGTGTGAGCTGATACCTCACAGTGGTTATAATTTGCATTTCTCTGACAATTAGTGATGTTGAGCATCTTTTCATATGTCTATTGGCCATCTTTATGTCCTCTTTGGAGAAATGTTTATTCCAGTCCTCTGCCCACTTTTAAATTGGATGGTTTAGGTTTTTGGTGTTAAGTTGTATGAGTTTCTTATATATTTTGGATATTAACCCCTTATTGGCTGTATCATTGGTGAATATGTTCCCCCATTCAGTAGGTTATCTTTGGTTTTGTTGACGATTTCCTTTGCTGTGCAAAAACTTTTTAATTTGGTGTAGTGCCATTTGTTTATTTTTTCTTTTGTTTCCTTTGCCCAAGGCAACATATCCAAATATATATATTTATATATAATATATTATATATATAGCAATTTTATATATATAGCAATTTTATTAGCTATATATATTCTATATATATAGCTAAGAGTGATGCCAAAGAGTTTACTGCCCATGTTTTCTTCCAGGAGTTTTATGGCTTTAGGTTTTATGTTGAAGTCTGTAATCTATTTTGAGTTTATTTTTGTATATGTTGTAAGAAAGTGGCCTAGTTTCAGTTTTTGCATTTATCTGTCCAGTTTTTTTTAATACCACTTTATTAAAGAGACTGTCTTTACCCCATTATATATTTTAAAGTATATTTTACTGCTATTTTATTGTTATGCTATTACAGCTGTCCCAAGTTTTCCCCCTTTGCTCCCCTCCACCCAATATCCTCCCCACCCCCTTAGTTCATGTCCATGGGCCATGCACATAAGTTCTTTGGTTTCTCCATTTCCTATACTATTCTAAACATCCCCCCTGTCTATTCTGTACCTACCATTTTTGCTTCGTAATCCCTGTACCTTTTCCTCATTCTCCCCTTCCCCCTCCCCACTCATAACCCTCCCTGTGATCTCCAAACCTATAATTCTGTCCTGTTCTGTTTGTTTGCTTAGTTTTGTGTTGTTTTTTACATTCAGTTGTTGATAGTTGTGAATTTGTTGCCTTTAATGTTCATAGCTTTGAACTTCTTCTTTTTCTTAAATAAGTCCCTTTAACATTTCATGTAATAATGGCTGGGTGATGATTAACTCCTTTAGCTTCACCTTACCTGGGAAGCACTTTATCTGTCCTTCTGTTCTAAATGATAGCTTTGCTGGAGAGAGTAATCTTGGGTGTAGGTACTTGCCTTTCGTGACTTGGAATACTTCTTTCTAGTCCTCGCTTGCCTGCAAAGTTTCTTTTGAGAAATCAGCTGATAGTCTTAAGGGAACTTCTTTGTAGGTAACTCTTTTCTTTTGCTACTTTTAAGATTCTCTCCTTATCTTTAATCTTGGGTAATATAATTATAATGTGCCTTGGTATGTTCTTCCTTGGGACTCTCTGAGCTTCCTGGACTTCCTGGAAATCTATTTCCTTTGCCAGATTTGGAAAGTTCTCTATCATTTTTTCAAGTAAGTTTTCACTTTCTTGTTCTTCCTCTCCTCCTTGTGGCATGCCTATGATTCAGATGTTGGTATGTTTGAAGATGTCCCAGAGGCTCCTTATACTATCCTTGTTTTTTTAAATTCTTTTTTCTTCTTGTTTTCTGGTTGAATGATTATTTCCTCCTTATGTTCCAAATCATTGATTTGAATCCTGGTTATCTTCCCTTCATTGTTGGTTCCCTGTAGATTTTTCTTTATTTCTTTTAATGTAAACTTCATTTCTTCCTTTATATTGTTGCCATACCCAATGAGTTCTTTGAGCATTCTGATCACCAGTGTTTTGAACTCTGCATCTGATAGGTTGGTTATCTCCATTTCATTAAGTTATTTTTCTGGGGTTTTGTTCTGTTCTTTCATTTGGGCCATATTTCTTTGTCTCCTCAATTTGGCAGCCTCCCTATGTTTGTTTCTGTGTAATAGAGCTACTTTGAGTCCCTGTCTTATTAGATTGGCCTATTATAGAAAAGGCACCTGTAGCACCTGTAAATTGTGTGGGGTGAAGACTTCAGTATTCACCAGCGCAGGGCAACCCACTTCACTGCTTTGTGGCTCTGTGTAGGGGGAGGACTTGGAGAGAGGACAGTGCCGCTGCCTGGCTTCTGAGGTTTGCCCAGCACTTGCCCCATTTCCAGTCACTTTGCACTCTCCCCATATGTGACTGGCACCCTTCCAGCTGTTGCCCTGGTGCTGAATCCCAGAGTGGGTGAGTTTGCATACATTTTAAGTCCAGGTAGGCCCTTTAAGTGGCATCTCCTGAAAATCCGGCAGTTTCTTCTGCTGTCTCAACCTCCACTGGTTTTTACATCCAGAATTTATGGAGATTTATCTTCCTGGTGCTGGAACCCAGGGTTGTGCTGTCTGGCCTGGGCCTGGGATCACTCACTCTCAAGGTGTCCCTCCTGATTTATTTTTTTATTTTTTTAATTACTTTATTGTTGTTCAATTACAGCTGCCTGCATCCTCTCCCCTCCCCTCCCCCACCCCTTCCAATCCCACCTCCTTCCCCTGCCCCCACCCTCCCTCTTGGTTCCGTCCATGAGTCCTCCATAGTGGTTCCTGAAAACCCTTCTCCCCATACCCCACTCCCCCCTCCGCCCCTGGCTATTGTTAGATTGTTCTTAATTTCAATGTCTTTGGTTATGTTTTTCTTGCTTTTTTCTTCTGTTGATTATGTTCCAGTTAAAGGTGAGATCATATGGTATTTGTCCCTCACCGCCTGGCTTATTTCACTTAGCATAGTGCTCTCCAGTTCCATCCATGCTGTTGCAAAGGGTATAAGCTCCTTCTTCCTCTCTGCTGCGTAGCCTCCTGATTTTTATCCACCACATGTGAATGTGGGATCACCCATGCCTGTTCTACCACTGCCGCTGCTGCCTCTCCATGCCACACCACATCTCCTCGCCTCTCTGCCTGTCTCCATGTCTCTGCTGCTCCTACCTGTCTGGATGAATGTGGCTTCTTTCAATCCTTGATTGTCAGACTTCCATACAGTTCAGTTTTTTGACAGTTCTGGCTGTTACTTGTTTTGAGATTTAGTTGTCATTCTTTTCATGGTTGCATGAAGAGGCAAAGTGTGTCTACCTACACCTTCATATTTTTTTAAAGATTTTTATTTATTTATTTTTTAGAGAGAAAGGAAGGGAGGGAGAAAGAGAAGTAGAAAAACATCAATGCATGGCTGCCTCTCGTGTGCCCCCTACTGGGGACCTGGCCCACAACCCAGGCATGTGCCCTCATTAGGAATTGAACCAGCAACCCTTTGGTTCATAGGCTGGCACTCAATCCACTGAGCCACACCAGCCAGAAGTTCCCATTGTATATTCTTGCTTTCTTTGTTGTAGATTAATTGACCATATGGGCATGGATTTATTTCTAGGCTCTCTGTTCTTTTCCATTGGTCTATGTTTCTGTTTTTATGCCAGTACCATGCTGTTTTGGATACTACAGCTTCAAGTATACTCTGTTATCAGGTAGTATGATACCTCCAACTTTATTCTTCTTTCTGAAGTGTGCTATGGGTATTTGGGATCTTCTGTGATTCTATACAGATTTTAGGATTATTTTCTAATTCTGTGAAAAATTCCATTGGTATTTTGACAGGGATTACATCGAATCTGTAGATTGCTTTGGGTGGTATGGACATTTTAACAATGTTAAGTCTTCCTATCCATGGGCATGGTATATCTTTCCACTTATTTGTATTTTCTTCAATTTCTTTCTTCAATGTCTTATATATAATTTTCCACGTACAGGTCTTTTACCTCATTGGTTTACTTTATTTCTAGGTATTTTATTCTTTTTGATACAACTGTGATGGAATTGTCTTCTTAATTTCTCTTTCTGATAGTTTGTTACTGGTGTGTAAAAATACAACCAATTTCTGAATATTAACTTTGTATCCTGTTACCTTACTGAATTCATTTATTAATTCTAATAGTTTTTGGTGGGAATTTAGGGTTCTCTATATAGTATTGTGTCATCTGCAAATAGTGACAGTTTTATTTCTTCTTTTCCAATTTGGATGTCTTTTATTTCTTTTTATTGTCTGACTGTTGTGGCTAGGACTTCCAGTGCTAGTGGTGAAGGCAGACATCCTTGTCTTATCCCTGATCTTAAAGAAAAAGCTTTCAGCTTTTCACCATTGGGAATGATGTTAGCTGCGGGTTTGTCATATATGGCCTTTGTAATGTTGAGGTATGTTCCCTCTACCCCCACTTTGATGAGAGTTTTTATCATAAATGGGTGTTGGATTTTGTGAAATTCTTTTTCTTTATCTATTGATATGATCATATACTTTTTATCCTTCATTTTGTTTATGTGGTGTGTCATGTTCATTGATCTGCAGATATTGGACTAACTTTGCATCTGAGGAATAAAGAAGCCCACTTGATCACAGTGTATGAACATTTTAATGTATTGCTGAATTTGGCTTGTTAATATTTTGTGAGAATTTTGCATCTATGTTTATCAGGAATGTTGGCCTGTAACTTCCTTTTTTTGTAGTATCTTTGACTGGTTTTGGTATTGGGGTAATGCTAAAGTTGTAAAATGAGCTTGGAAGCTTTCTTTCCTCTTCAATTTTTTGAAATAGTTTGAGAAAGACAAGTATTAATTCTTCTTTGAATGTTTGGTAAAATTCATCTGTGAAGCCAACTGGTCCAGGTCTTTTCTTAGGAGTTTTTTCATTATTGATTCAATTTTGTTGGCAGTTATTAGTCTTCTCCGATTTTCTGTTTCTTCCTAATTCAGTCTTAGGAGACTGTATATTGCTAGAAGTTCATCTATTTCTTCCAGGTTGTCCAATTTGTGTGCATATAATTGTTCATAGTATTTTCTTACTCTCCTTTGTATTTCTGTGGTGTCAGTTGTTACTTCTCCTCTTTCATTTCTGATTTTATTTATTTGGCCCTCTCTCTTGTTTTCTTGATGAATCTGGCTGAAGGTTTATCAATTTTGTTTATCTTTTTAAAGAACCAACTCTTGGTCTCATTGATCTTTCCGATTTTTCTTAAAGATTTGATTTATTTGTTTTCAGAGAGAGGGGAAGGGAGAGAGGACGAGAGGCAAAAAAACATCGAAGTGCAAGAGAAACATCAATCAGTTACCTCTCGCACACTCCCAACTGAGGACTTGGCTTGGAACCCAGGGATGTGCCTTGAAAGGGTATCAAACTGGCAACTTTTTGGTTCTCAGGCCAGTGCTCAACCCACTGAGCCACACCAGCCAGGGCTCTGTTGGTTTTTTAGGCTCAATTTCATTTATTTCCATTCTGATCTTTATTATTTCCTTTTTTCTACCCACTTTGAGCTTTGTTTGCTCTTCTTTTTCTAGTACTTTAGCTGTAAGGTTAGCTTTCTGACAATTTTTGCAACAGAGATAATATAAATATACTTGATTAGTAAACCCAGGTAGAATAAATTTGTTTATTTGCACGATATTCAATGCTGATAACTCTAAAGACATGCACATTTTAATTAAACTAACAAACTTAAAGTAGCTCTTATTCATTAAAGATGATCTTAGATTGCATGAACTTGAAAAAATATTTGGGTTAGTCTCTATCTCACTGACAGTTTAGAATGTCTAATCCTTACAAGTGCTTTCCTTTAAACGAATTAATTTTATTTATTATATTAATGCTAACAATACCATCTGGAGGTATAAAAATGTCTCCCATTTATAGTGCACATAGACACACACAGGCAGGTGCAGACACCTCGTAGCCGTGAGACAGTTACAATACAAACGCACTGGCTTCAAAAAGCATGGCTGGATCTAAAGTGTGTTCCTGGCAGACGGAATAAATTGATGTTGCCTGTTCAGATGGCTACAGCTTTCAAAATAATAGTTATGGAGAAGACAACCTTATGGAAGCTGTGGCTAGATTTTGGCCGAGGTTGATTCTATAGCCACTTTTACTTTCTGAAAAAACTTTTTTCCTCTTCGGTCTTAGAGACTAGGGTTGGTAAAGAGAGATGGGCTCTGAACTGTTTCTAGAGCTGCATTTTTGGTTCACAAAGATTTGGAAGAGAAGGGCAATTGCTCTCAATTTCCCATATTACACCGCGGGCTAAGCCGCCTGTCCAGACACTTCATCCCTGTGTGTTCTTTCTCCCTTCGGGTGTATAGTTGTACTTTAGTTTGGGTACAATTCCAACAGACTCCTGTCAGGCTCTTGAAGCTTCAGCTTCCAATTTTGCCAAATTTCTGATCAAAGTTGCTGAGTCCTTTCAAATATCCTGTCAGGTTTCAGCTGGGACAAACAGGAAACATCCAGGGAAAGTCGACATAACTTTTAAAACACAGACCTCGTTTAAACTTTCTAATTTTCATCAACGTGTCAGTCCTTACGTTTCCATAGCTTCGAATCCGAAGGCAGCCTGAGTCAGGGCTTCGCCGAGGGGCATGGTGCCACTGTTCACGGGAGGCCCCGTCAAGAAGTCCTGCACATTTCTCTCTCCTGCCCCCTGACCGTTGTACCCACTCCTGTGTAAAAGGGCTTTGGGTCCCCAGTGAGGGGCCAAGCCAAGATCTTTATAATTTTAACATCAGGGGACAGTTGTCTGGAAACAGGGCCTTGGTTCTCGGCAGAGAGGAGGTGCCGGAGGTGTGGGTTCGGGGCCAGCGGCGTGGGGCGAAGGGGTGTCCAACCGGCGGCCCACGATGGCTGTGAGTGTGGCCCGACACAAAATTGTCGATTTCCTGAAAACATTATGAGTTTTTGTGTGTGTGTGATTACATGTCGCAACGTATTGAATGTGTGGTCCAAGTCCACTCTTCTCCCAGTGTGGCGCAGAGACGCCAAAATGTTGGACGCCCCTGGGACCCTGGACTCAGACCTCTACTTCCTGGGATACAATAAAAAGAGGCTCACGATAGAAAGCTGCGCTCCAGGAGACACCCCCGTTGAAGAGGGATGAGTGGGGTGCTTCGTGGGAGAGTCATTTCTCTTGTCATTTTATCCACAGCCTCCAAAGTGGTGGGAACTCCGGAGAGGCACCTGTTTGTGCGCAGATGGCTCCCAGCAGCCCTTTCTCTCCTCCTGCTGGCCATGTGATTTAATTATTAACTCAAGAAAGAGAATTTCCTATGGAGGGGAATTAAAACTCGTAACTTTTCACAGGGCTGGACTCATCTTGGCCGTCCTGGTAGATTCTAGGCTTATGAGGAGCCTAACTTTCTCCCGGCCCAGTGCTGCAGAGACCTCGGGGGCGGCAGCTCAGACGTGTGCAGTAGGACAGGGGCCTGGGCCTGCACCTGTTACAGGTGGGCTGTCCAAGCCTCCGCTGTCCGTAGTGGGATGCTGATGAGGTCCTAGGCCTCTGAGTCTCAGCGCCTAAGCTGTGGGCACCAGCTTGTCTGGTTTGCTCACCCATGACACTGGAAAAGCACAAAGAGCAAGCAGGCCACCCTGCACCCTGCAACTTGCCTCTGCCTTGTGACTGTGCTTAATATAGGTCAAATGAAAACAGCTCCCAAAATAGACCTTCTCTGAGAAGCAGCTGGCTTGTGAAATGCTCCACAGAGCAGGAAAAGGTGTGGGTGACAGGGGAGCGTAGTTCTCCTCAGGTGTTACGTAACCTGGGCTTGAAAAGTGGGGCCAAATATCTGCAGAGAAGTGAGTCTGCCCCTGTCCCCACCTCCCCACCTCCTCACCCCCACCCCCACCCTGGAAGTAGCCCAACCACACTGCTAGTCACACACTTGCAAAGAGCCTGTTCTGTCCTGGGCATCAGGTCACCCCTCAGAGCATCACCTCCTCACTCTGGGGAGCTGATCACCCACCAAAGTGATCACATGACTCCCACCAGCACGGGCTGGGAGCACGGGAGTGGGGAGGGGGCTCCCCTGATGCATGGGGTGGATTTCACCAGGCCCCAGGGTGGGTGGGGGAGGGGCGGAGGGCAGTGGTGGGCTGGGGGCTGAGGGGGATAAGGAAGCAGAAGGGAGCAGGAACGCCTGCATGTGCCCTCTTCCTGCAGCAGCCTCGTCCCCACTGTCCCCCCAGGAGCCTGCCGTGGGCCCAGCACTCACCACCATGGCCTCTTTTTTTGTCTTTCTCATTTTTGCCTCTGCCAGGGGGTGGGGGGTTTCCATAACTGAAGAGAGTTGCCTCCCCCAGCATTCATTTCCTACTCACTCTGTGATGATATAGTGAGGGCTGCCCATAGAGGGAGGCAGGTGGAGGGTCAGGCCTTCCTGGGGAAGGGACACAGGGGCCTCAGCAGTGCTCTGGGAACTATGTTACCCTTCAGGGTTGTTCCAGAATCAAGGTAAGGGGGTTGGGCCTTTCCAGCATGGGTCAATTAGAGCACTTCGTTTTCTGAATTTTCTGATTCTTTGACAGCAGGGCCTGGCTGATCCTGCAGAGACCGCCCCTCCCAGGGCTAGCCTGTTCCAAAAGGTAGAAGAGGACTCCCTATTAGCACAGCTTTTGGAGGCAAACCAGCCAAGCCGCAGTTCCATACCCACCACACGTCAGGGACACTTACACCGGAACCACTGTCACCCCAGGGTTGGCATCAGACAACTTGGGACAGCTCCCATTCCTAAACCTGCCTGCTCTGCCTTGCCTTGTCTTTCCCATGGGAACCACAGCAGAGGTTCCTGCCCACATGTCCCCCCGTTTTCTCTTCACTGCCTCTGCTTTGTGACCAAATGGGGTGCTGCCCTGTGTGGCCCCATGTGATGTGCTGTCTGCACTGTTTCTAGGGATCTGCGAGTATGAACTTCTTCCTTTGTGACAGTCCCCTCCTACCTGTTGTAAAGCAGGAGCTCCAAACCAGGGAGCGGTACTTGCATTCGTGATATTCCAAAAAAAAACACCCAGAGGGCCAGCAGAGGTGGACATGCTGTGGACATGCGGTCTGTTACTCACATTCCAGGGGCGTGCACCAAGGGCGGTGGGTAAGCGCGTGGAATACCGCCCGCCTCCAGCCTGGGTGCTACTTGCAGGGTTAGAGAGGGGGTGGCGTGTGACAACCCTACACTGCTGCGATACACACAGGAGCCTTGAGACACGGGCCTTGTGAGGCCTGGGACATCCAGGTACAGACTGTTTTCCTCGTTCCTTACGGCTGCTGGCCAGGCAGGCATCTGTTGTCTGAGGTCATGGAGGGACCACGTCCTGACTTACCGCACACCTGTTTAAAACAAATCTTGAGCCCTGGCTGGCATAGCTCAGTGGATTGAGCGCGGGCTGTGAACAAAAGGGTCACAGGTTCGATTCCCAGTCAGGGCACACGCCTGGGTTGCGGGCCAGGTCCCCAGTGGGGACCACATAAGAGGCAACCACACATTGATGTTTCTCTCTCTCTCTTTCTCCCTCCCTTCCCCTCTCTAAAAAATAAATAAATAAATAAAATATATATAAAAAATAAACAAACAAATCTTGAGTACCCTTAAAACATTAAAACATCAGGCACAGGATGTGGCCTGCCCTGGAGAATTGGTGTCACCTTGGGCAAGGCAGCTCCCGCTGGCAGTTCCCAGAGCGGGACTAAGCTGCCAGGTATCAGAAGGCCCCACTCCTGGCATCTTGAAGAAGAAACGTTTCAGGCCAAAAGGGGACACGGGGCTATGAATCACGCATCCACACCAGGGGGATGTTAAGATGGAAGAGACCTAAGTATACAGAGTCCAGCAGAAGTAACGCCCAGTTGAGCGTGGTTGGTAAGGTACATGAATGTCTTGCTTAAGATGGACAGCAATTTGAACATTTCACCTAAAATGTCATATCAGGTGCTTGAGTGTGATATTGTTGTGTTACAGAATTACATGCTTATGATTTTGTAATAAAAGATTTTGTAATAAAAAAGGGGTGTTATTTGTGCCAAAGCTTGTATTTAATTTTAAGTGCTGGTCAAAAGAATCAAGTTGGAAGGGAGGGATTAAGCCACAGGAAAGGACCGGAGCACTGAAGGCTGAGTGAGAGGGAGAGCCTCGCTTGCTGAAGCACGGGGGTGCGTTCTGGGAAATCCGTCACTGGGCGATTTCGTCGTTGCGAGAACAGCACAGCACGCCCTTACCCAAACCTGGGCAGCATAGCCCACTGCACACCTAGGCTGGATGACCCCAGTAATCACAATATCTGTTACCTTTGCAAATAGTTTTTAGGGAAACCACGTTGTTTCGGGCCAGTCCAAAGGTTATTTTGCTTTGTTTCAGCACCTCATGGGCTGAGGTAGAAGGCGTGCAGGCCAGTTCCTCTGGCGTGGCAGCTCCGCTCTATTTAAAGTGGCTCTGTTTATATTATTGTTTACAAACTTATTGTGTTGCTCCTAGGCTACGAGCTTGTCCAATACTTTTGCATCTCTGGGCCACACTGGAAGAAGGAGTTGTCTTGGGCCACACATTAAATACATTTCGACACGTAATCGCACGCAAAAATCTCATCATGTTTTAAGTAAATCTGTGATTTTGTGTTGGGCTGCATTTGTGTTGTCACAGCCATCCTGAGCCGCAGCGGCCCACGGGCCACAGGTTGGTGTGTTACCACAACAATGTGAGATTAAATCCAGCCCAGGATGTTGCTGCTGGTTTGGAGCCCACTGTTTTGCTTCATCCTGTGTTGTTGTACTAGGTCACTGTACCCCTTGCACCCACTCTGCCTTTCTCTGCCTTGCTGTCTGCCCTGGCAGATGGGCATCGTGAGGAGAAGCCCTACAGGAGAAAAGAGGACAGAGCACAGCAAAGACGGTATTTATCTCAGGCAGCCTCCCTGCAGAGTCACCTTGGGCTCTTTGTGGTCTCCTCTTACAGGTCACTGCTCCTCTCTAGGCAGACTTCTCTGCCAAATTCTCCTTCCAGTTTCCCGTAGTAGCTCCCTCCCCCAGGGCCAAGACTGCAATGCCTGGAGGGAGGTACCTAGGGTGCAAGAAGGTAAGGAGGCCCGCTCTCACTTGCACAACCCTGAGGGCGAACGCCGCCTCAGATTCCGCATCACAGGTGCCTCCCTCACCTGACCCTAGTCCCTGCCCTGCTGTCCTTGCATCCTTCCAGGCCTAGTGACAGGGCTGCAACTAGCTCTGGGTTATTACTACCCCTCTATTTCCATCGAGCCCTGCCCTTAGCTTTGTAAGGGACCCTTTTATTAATCCCTCCTAGACTTATTCCAACCTGAGTGCAACTCATTCAGAGCCTCTTTTTTTCAAGATTTTATTTATTGATTTTTAGACAGAAGGAAAGAGGAGAAAGAGAGGGAGAGAAATAGCAATGTGTGGTTGCCTCTCACGTGGCCCCCACTGGGGACCTGGCTGGCACCCAGGCATGTGCCCCGATTGGGAACCCTTTGGTTCACAGCCCGCACTCAATTCACTGAGCTATACCAGCCAGGGCTCATTTTCTGCCTTTTTATTTGTGGTTTTCACTGTATAAAATACTATCACTTAAAAAGTCTACTTCCTTTTTATTACACTTATCTGGTTTCCAGATTTTTATTATTACAAATAATGCCACAAATATGTGGGCATTTCCCGAAGGTAAATTCTTAGTAGAGTTTCTGGGTGAAGTTGTATAAAGATTTTTTTTTTTTAAGATTTTATTTATTTATTTTAGAGAGAGGAGAAGGGAGGGAGACAGAGAGGGAGAGAAACAGCAATGTATGGTTGCCTCTCACATGGCCCTCACGGGGACCTGGCCCGCAACCCAGGCATGTGCCCTGACGGGGAATCGAACCGGGACTCTTTGGTTCCCAGCCTGCGCTCAATCCACTGAGCTACACCAGCCAGGGCTGTATAAAGATTTTTAAAGCTTGTGACCTGTGTATGCATCCAAGTGCACGTAGTTTCCATTTGTATTCTTCGCTGGGACGCTGGGACATTGGCGTAGCCATGTTTTCATTTCTCCTTCTGTGAGTTGTTTATGACCTTCACTCACCGTTTAGTGGAATGATACTTTGTTCATATGGACATGTAATGGTTCTTCATGTATTAGGAGTACTATTCCTTTGTCGCTCGTTGTAAAGGTTATTTCCTTGTTTGTTGGTTGACTCTTGCTTATTGATGTTTGATAATTTTATGTTTGTATATGAGCATTCGAAAATTTCAGATTTTTGTCTCTTAAGAGACTTTTTTTTGTTTGTTTTTGGTTTCTTTCTTTGCTTTTTATTTAGCAAGGCCTTTCCCTCCTCAATATCATATAAATATTTTATATTATTACTATCTATGTTTTTTAAAAGATTTTATTTATTTACTTTTAGAGAGAGGAGAAGGGAGGGAGAAACAGCGGGAGAGAAACGTCAGTGTGTGGTTGCCTCTCTCGTGCGGCACAATGGGAACCTGGCCTGCAACCCAGGCGTGTGCTCTGACCAGGAATCGAACTGGCGATCCTTTGGTTCACAGGCCCGTGGTCAATCCACTGAGCTACACCAGCCAGAGCTCTTCTCTGTCTTTCATAGTATTATATTTCATGTTTGTTTAATTACTTGAGCTGTCTGGATTTTTTTTTTTTTGAATAGTCAATTATCCTAGCCTTTGTACTTCCCTGATTTAAATTCCAATTTTATCATATATTAAATATTTACTCACGATTGGATTTGTTCCTGGACTGTCAATTCCATTTCACTGAGCTGTTTATTCTTGTAACGGAACTATGTTTTAATTATTGTAGCTTTGAAAAATGAAATAGGACATGCTCTTCTCCCCTCCACACCCCATTAACTTTCTTTTTCAAAATATTTCGTGAATATTCAGCAACACTGATTCTTCCAAATGACGTTTAGATTTATTTTGTGAACTTTCACTAAAAACTCAAAAATTTTAATTGAAATTACTTTATATCTATAAATTCATTTAAAGAGAACTAATAGCCCTGGCTGGCGTAGCTCAGTGGATTGAGCGCGGGCTGGGAACCAGAGGGTCCCGGTTCGATTCCCAGTCAGGGCGCATGCCTGGGTTGCAGGCCAGGTCCCTAGTGAGGGCCATGTGAGAGGCAACCATACATTGCTGTTTCTTTTCCTCTCTTTTTCCCTCCTTTCTCCTCTCTCTAAAAAATAAATAAATAAAATCTTTAAAGAGAACTAATATTTTAAAATATTAAACTATTTAAACTAGATATATCAGTATTTTTCATTGATTCAACTCTTTCTTAAAACATTGAGACTTCTTTGATATTAAAATTTTATTATTTTCTCCGTATATGTTTATGACTTAATGTGGACCTTATTTAATTAGTTTAGAAAGAGCTTCCTATTTTTACTTGACTTAGATGTGGTTTTATGTTTTTCTGAATTAAAAATGTATTTCTTTAAACTATGGTAAAATATGTAACCATAAACTATCATTTAAACCATTGTCGAGTCTACCGCTCCGAGGCACTGAGCACATTCGCAGGGCTGTGCTGCTGCCGCCGCCTCCAGGGCGCTCCTTGTCTCCCAGACTAAAAATCCCCAGTGAACAGTGCCGCTCCCTTCCCCCATCTCCTCAGCCCCCCGCAAGCGCCATTCTACTTTACGTCGCAATGAGTCTGACCACTTACTCTAAGTATCTCACGTGAGTAGAGTTCTACGGTATTTGTTCTTTTGTGACAGGCTTATTTCACTTAACATGTCTTCAAAGTTCATCTACTTTGTAGCATGTGTCAGGATTTTTTTCCTTTTTAAGGCTGAGTAATCAATCATATATATGTATATATAGTATATATGAATGCATATTATACACGTGTGTGTAATACATATGTATTTAGTTACATATTTTGTTCATCCATTCATCTGTCGATAGAAACCTGGGTTGCTTCTACCTTTTGGCTATTTATGGTGAATAATGCAGATATGAACATGGCTGTGCAAGTATCTCTTCAAGGTTCTCGTTTCAGTTGTTTTGTGTATATACCTAGAAGAGGAATTGTTAGATTGTATGTATTAAAAATAATTCTATTTTTAATTTTTTGAGGACCCTCTATACTGTTTTCCATATGGGCTGCACCATTTTACACCATCATTACACTCAAGTTCTAATTTCTCCGCATCCTTGCCAACACTTGTTATTTTCTGTTTGATAGTAGCCATCTTGATGGATGGGTTAGTTTTTATTTGCATTTCTCTAATGAACTAAAGATGTTGAGCATCTTTTCATGTGTTTATTGGCTACTTATATATCTTCTTTGGAGAAGTGTCTATTCAAGTATTTTGCTCATTTCTGAATCAGGTTCTTTGAGTTGTTGTTGTTGAGTTTTAGTAGTTCTTTATATTTTTTAGATATTAATCCCTTATGAGATAAGTAATTTACAAATATTTTGTCCTTTTCTGTGAGTTCTCTTTTATTTTGTTGATAGTGTCCTTTGATGTATAAAAGATTTTTTATTTCCAGGAAGTTCAATTTGTCTATTTTTTTTTAGTTGTCTGTGTCTTTAGTGTCATATTTAAGAACTCATTAACAAATCCAATGTCATGCAGAATTGCCCCTATGTTTTCTTCTAAAAATTTAATAGTTTTAGTTCTTATATTTAGGCCTTTGATCTATTTTTAGTTAATTTTTTTTTATGGTGTTAAGTAAGAAGTCCCCCTTCATTCTTTTGTTCATTTGTGTGAGTATCCAGTTTCCCTAGCACCGTTTGTTGAAAAGGCTGTCCTTTCCCTGTTCAGTGGTCTTAGCATGCTTGCTGAAAATTTTTTGACCATATTTGAAAGGGTGTATTTCTGGGCTCTCCATTCTATTCCTTTGGTCTATATGTCTGTCTTCATACCAATACCATACTGTTCTGATTACCACAGCTTTGTAATAACTTTTGAAATTAGGAATGTGATTCCTCCAACTTTGCTTTTAACTTTTTTCAAGATTGTTTAATTATTCAGGGTCCTTTGAGATTCTATATGAGTTTTAGGATGGATTTTTCTATTTTTTCCAAAACCGTTATTGGAATTTTGATAGGAATTAGATTGAATCTGTAGATCATTGTGGGTAATGATGATACCTGGACAGTATTGTCTTCCAATCCAATAGTCTTTCCTTTATCATGGGGTTAAGAATGTACGCTGGAAATTAACAAATAGGATTTTGGAACTGAGATAATTTTAAAGGGATAATTACATGAATAGATATATTAATATTCAACCATCCCTGAATTCTCTGGATAAAGCCAACTTGGTTATGGTCAACTATTTTTTGTTGTGTTGCTGGATTTGACTTGCTAAGATATTTAGAATTTTTACTTTTCTATTCATAAGAAAGGTTGGTAAGTACTCTCTTTTTGACTTTAAGTTTTACTCTCACTTTTGTACCAGCACCCATTAGTTTTTATAGCAGGTATGAATTTCACACAGGTTCAGAGATACATATATGTAACTATCTTTATTTCTCCACAACAGATACTTAGTTCAAGACAGTCCATTTCAGCTAATGAAAGAAAACTTATTCCAGAGTGGTGGGGGGAAAATGGAGACAACTATCCTTGAACAATAATAAAAAAGAAAAATAAATAAATAAAATGCTCAAAATATCAAAAGAAAATAAAAGAAAGAAAGAAAGAAAAGCCGATCCCTCAGGGAGTTTACAGTCTAATAGAAAAAGTAGCTGAACTGTTGAAATGAAAACTCAGGTCATCAGCTTAGGAGCTATGTGCTTCCCTCCCCATCTCCAGGAAAAAAAAAAAAAAACTTACTCATAAAATTTGCCACTTTTGTACTGAAACATATCGATCCAGGGTATAAACTAAAACCAGTTCAATACTGTCCCCCTCTCTCCTCTCTTTGCCCCACAGGGATCTGAATTTCGGGAGGGTTGCTGGTCTGCCCAGCATGGGGCGAGTTCTTTGTCTCTGAGCCTTGTTGCCATGTGCCCGGCCAGTTCTAGAGTCTGAACGGCAACAGGCCCGTGGACACTGCAGACCCCTGTCCTGATGACAGAATTCTCCAGCTTTGTCTACATGCCCACTCACTACTTCTCTTGACCCCAAGGGCTGGGATGCTTTACCTCAACTGCTTAGGGCGTAGGGAGCGAGGATAGCTGCCATCCACCCACACGGCCTGCTTGACCATTTTGATTCACCACCCTTGTTCCTCCAAGATTTGGAGAGTCATGGAAAGCCAGTCTCTGGACCTCTCTGCTCTGGGACCCCTTTAAAACGACCCACAGTTTCTCTTACTCTGCCCTTTGTTTCAACCAGGAGAAAGCTGGGGTGCTGCTGGGGTGCCGAGCACCCTTAGAGACCCTTAGTTGGATGTCTATCAATATCCTCATCAAATCTCCGTCCTATCAGCTGGTTACCTTCATTCATTCTGGGGTGAGAAAACCATCCTTTTGTGGTCATGAACTCTATATTCTCATTGGTTTTGTCACTGGCCATTGATTTGTAAAGTCAAGATTTTTAAAATACGAAACAAAATAAAAACATTTTTTCTTAAAAATATGGCTCCTGAAAATCAAGTGTTTTTTGGCCTCAGGCACTGCCTCCCACTAAGGTGAAACTCAAAGCTGAGCAAGAACTGGCTGTTCCACTCTCCTTGCTGTAGCTATAAAGTGCTAAAAACTTTGAGTCAAGTGGGAGAAACCAGGAGTTACTTTTAATGAAAAAGTACATCAGTTGATGTTAAATAAAATATTCTGCTATTTTAGAAATTATTTTCTCATAAAATCACCTGGGTCTTGTACATGGCCAGCAGGTAATTATTCTTTGATAATATTTGCAAATTTTCTATTGTTATTTGTCTTTTTTGTATAAATTTAAATACCTTACCTATTCTGAAAAACTGTCAATTTTATCAATGTTTCCAAATTGATTAGCATATTCTTATACATAGTACTCATAACTTGAAAAATGCCTGTCTGTGATTATATCCTTTTCCTTATATTTTGGGCCATTTTTTCTCTTTGACCCACATCTGTCAGGGTTCAGTTGCAGAAAATAACGTCCTTCTAACTGGGGAAAGCAGAAAGGAAACTCTGTCAGTGTGGAAAATAACCTACAGAATTAGAATTGTTGGGAAGACTGAAGAAACAGATGAGGCTGAACTCTTGCAAACAGCTCCACAAGGCACCTCTGAACCCTCAGAGTCTTTACTGTGAACTCATTGCTCCCCCCACCCACCTTTTCACTCTTTGCAAAAATCTTCTCAGTGATATCTCACAAAACCCCACCAGGCAGGGTAAAAGCAAAGGCTGTTGAATCCATGGTCTCCATGGTCACAAACAGGCGCAAAGGACCAGGACCCAGTAACATTTTCCACATGTAAGGTCATTGCAAGTCACAGCAGAGTTGAAATGACACACTAGGTCATGCAGGTGGTCATTGCAGGTTAGTGCCTAAGACCCACTTCCCAGACACAGAAGTTGTTAACATTTGTGGGGCAGTCTGGTGTCCTGAGGAACGTGGGCCTGGAGCCAGAGTGGGACCCAGTTGGTTTTAAGGGACTGTCTGGGCTATGCTGTTGCTCTGGGCTACTTTGAACAGGGCGAAGGGCCAGCACTCTCCTGAAAGACATTGGAGGGAGGACCCCTGGAGGACACGCTTGGGAAACCTCCCTCCTATTCTCTCTCCGCGGTTCTCCCTTTCTCCCTGCTGACTTGTCAGTCTCTTCCCGCTCTGATTTGTGAGAACTCTTTATGAATTTTGGACGTGGGGATGTTGTTGGCTACATGCAATGCAGTATTTTATATCTGGGGTCTCAATAAAAAAGAAAGTTCTTTTTTGTTTTATAGTTAAATCTACCAATCCTTTGTCATATAGTTTTGTCATATAGTTTCTATCATATTTCTTACCCTAGCTTTTGGTCATAAAGATACTCTCTTGTTTTTTTCTTTAAACGTTTAAAATTTTCTATTTAAATAGTTTCTTTTATAAAATTCACCTGAAATTTGTTCTGTGTTAAAGTATGGTGCCATAATATAATTTTATTCTTACATGTGGAAATTCAGTTGTCTCAGCACCATTTATTAGTCTGTCCTTTCTCCATTGACTTCAAATGTCACCTCTGTCACGTAAGGAACTTTGTAATGAGCAAAGAAGATCCCTGAGCATCTGCAATGGGAAACCACAGAGGACGGGCACTCTTCCAGGCTGTCTAATTCCACGCCTCTCATTGACTTGAGGTGTTATACAGCTCCCTCAATCGTGGAGAACTAAAACCAACACAGAGTAATTCTTGCCTATAGACATGCAAAAAAGTCCTGCTGGTGGAAGTTCAATTGACTTCCCTCTTCCACTGAGGAAGAAACCAGTTTTGCTGCCATTTGCATGTTCTTTTCTTTTTCCTTTTTTAATTTTTAAAAATGTTTATTGACTTTACAGAGACAGGAAGGGGGTGGAGAGAGTGAGAGAGAAACATCGATGTGAGAGAAAAACATCAATTGGTTGCCTCCCATACAGGCCCTGACCAGGATCAAGCCCACAGCCTAGGTATGTGCCCTGAACGGAAATCGAACCTGAAATGTTTCGGTGTATGGGATGGTGCTCCAACCAACTGAGCCACCCAGCCAGGGTGCACATTTCTTTCCATATTCCTCATCTATCAGTGTGTCCAGTCCTTGGATTACTCTTTGAACTGGTTGGAAGAACTTACCAGTTCCCTCATTAATAATGGGTTAGATAAAAAATTTAACATGTGTTTACTTTATATCTGTACGAAAGGGAGTATGCTTTAATAGTCACGTATCAATGACATTAGCTTTAAGCAAACCCAAAGGGAAAGGATAATTAGGTGATAATTATTTACTTTTGTAAGTTTTCCCATGTGAGCAGTTATAATAGGACCCAATTCACAGTTCAGAGTACAGAGCATACCTGTACGTATAATGTACTCTGGATAGCCCGGGGGAAAAACAAACAGAAAATACATTCTGACGTGTTTCATCTGCACTACAAGGGAGCTTCCCAGCATTCTGATGATGGTATAGTCAGCACTGAATCTGGAATGAAGGCGCCTGACTCACCAGAGCAGAAGACACAGGCTCTCCAGAAGCTCTCACTCATCCGTCTGTTCCTCAACAAACACCCCTGCAAAGTGCAGCACTCAGTGCTGACGTCAGTGGGGAAATGAAGAAGTGAACATCTCTGGTGTATTGAAATTAACTTCCTACTTCCAGCCAAGATGGAGGAATAGGTAGATACACTTTTCCTCCTCACACAACCAAAACAAGGACAACAACAAATTTTAAAACAAAAAATAACCAGAACTGCCATAAAATTGAACTGTATGGAAGTCTGACAACCAAGAAGTTATTAAAGAAGAAACATTCAGCCAGACTGGTTGGAGGGGCAGAGATGGGCAGCTGGGGCAGAGGACATGTGGCAAGGCGGTGCCTGGAGGACTGGGACCGGGAAGGCGGCAGTTGGCAGAGCGTGTGGTCCCACATTTGTGTGCAGATAAACTGGGAAGATCAACTGGGGAGTGAGACAGACTGTGCTACCCAGGCTTCCAGTGCAGGGAAATAAAGCCTCAAAACCTCTGACTAAGAAACCTGTGAGGGTTGAGGAAGCAGGAGAGACTCTGGCCTCACAGGAGAGTTTCTCAGAGAGATCCAGAGGGTCCTAGAACATACACAAATCCACCCACCTGGGAATCAGCACCATAGGTCCTAATTAGCTTGTGGGTAGTGGGGAAAGTGACTGAAAGCCATCCAAGAGCTGAGCAAGTGACACTGTTCCTTCTTGGATTCCTCCCCCACAGACAGCACCACAATACAACAACCTGGGTTACCCCGCCCCGGTGAACACTTAAGGCTCTGCTCCTTACTATGCAACAGGCAAGCCAAGGCAAAGAAACATGGCCCAATTGAAAGAACAAATCAAAGCTCCAGAAAAAATACAATTAAGCAACAAAGAGATATCAGATACAGAGTTCAAAACACTGGTAATCAGAATGCTCACAGAAATGGTTGAGTATGGTTGCAAAATAGAGGAAAAAGTGAAGGCTATGAAAAGTGAAATAAAGGAAAACAGACAGGGAACCAACAATGAAGGGAAGGAAACTGAGACTCAAATCAATGGTTTGAAGCAGAAGGAAGAAATAAACATTCAACTAAAACAGAATGAAGAAACAAGAATTCAAAAAAATGAGGAGAGGCTTATGAACCTCCAGGACAACTTTCAACATTCCAATATCCGAATCATAGGGGTGCCAGAAGGAGAAGAGGAAGAACAAGAAATTGAAAACTTGTTTGAAAAAATAATGAAGGAGAACTTCCCTAATCTGGCAAAGGAAATAGATTTCCAGGAAGTCCAGGAAGCTCAGAGATTCCCAAAGAAGTTGGACCCAAGGAAACACACACCAAGGCACCTCATAATTACATTACCCAAGATTAAAAATAAGGAGAGAATCTTAGAAGCAGCAAGAGAAAAGGAGACAGTTACCTACAAAGGAGTGCCCATAAAACTGTCAGCTGATTTCTCGAAAGAGACTTTACAGGCAAGAAGGGGCTGGAAAGAAGTATTTGAAGTCATGAAAGGTAAGAACCTACATCCAAGATTACTCTATCCAGAAAAGCTATCATTTAGAATGGAAGGGCAGATAAAGTGCTTCCCAGATAAGGTCAAGTTAAAGGAGTTCATCATCACCCAGCCCTTATTATGTGAAATGTTAAAGGGACTTATCTGAGGAAAAGAAGATCAAAACCATGAACAGTAAAATGACAACAAACTCACAACTATCAACAACTGAACCTAAAAAAAAAACAAACTAAGCAAACAACTAGAATAGGAACAGACTCACAGAAATGGAGATCGCGTAGAGAGTTATCAGCAGGGAGAGAGAGAGGGGAGAATGGGGGAAAGGCACAGGGAATAAGAAGCATAAATGGTAGGCACAAAACAGACAGGGGGAGGTTAAGGATAGTATAGGAAATGGAGAAGCCAAAGAACTTATGTGTATGACCCATGGACATGAACTAAGGTGGAGGTACTGGGCAGAAGGGAATAAAGGGGAGAAAAAAACGGGACAACTGTAATGGCATAATCAATAACATATATTTTTAAAAAAGAAACTAACTTCCTGATTGCACAGAGAGAAGTAACCCGCGGGCCCGACGCAGAGAGCCGTGGCAGCACGGGCTGCCATGAAATGATACAAGGCAAGAAACGTGACAGGCTCTAGATGGAACAGGTCACAAAGCAAGTTGGGGACAGGGAGGAGCCCTGCCTGGAGGAGAGTGAGGAGTCCTATCTCCCCATGGCAGGCAGGGGCGAAAGTGCCTGGCTGCTTTCTGGACACCCCGTGCTCTCGAGTTTGTCACCTGGGAGGCTCCTGTGGGCGTGGAGACTAGCTGTCCTGCAGAGAAGAAGCTCCCTCACAGGCCCCCTGGGGGAAGCCGTGGTGTCGCTTGCTTATGACTCGCGGTCGGTGGGATTTACTGATTGAGTAGACAGGTGACTGAAGGAAGACAGTCTCGTTACCCAGTGGCATTCTCCTGAGAAGCCCGAGTGCCTTGAAGGAAGGTTTCCCTAGGAGCCCTGCCAACACAAAAACACAGCAGCTACTCTCACGGTATCTACTGTCTCCTTGAGAAGGCAAGACTTGTGTAGGTAGAAAGTCAAATAATGACACACGCCAGCTTATGAGTTCCAGATGGGTCCAGAGGATCACGTCAGGAGAGCTTGAAGAAAATGGGCATGAGGTGGGCAATGGAGATCAGGCAGCTCAGGAAGCAGGGTAGCGGGCATGCCAGGGCAGGGGGAGCAGAGCCTCTGGGCAGAGTGGGGAGTCAGCCAGAGGGGACTCAGGGGCAGCACAGTGGGGGCACCTGATGGCGGGGCAAGTTCCTTCTCAAGCATGAGACCAGGCCTGGGAGGAGGCTCCCATGATGGCACTCTGCCTGAGCAGGGACCATCAGAGTTCATCCCCCGTGGGACCAGCACTCCTTCCTTGGCAAACCACACAGGAAATGCCCCTAAAGCCACTCATTTCTCCCTATCTCATCTGTCCAAAAATACCCGGACTTACTCGAAGTGGGCTGGCCCCAGGCCGACCTCTCAGGAAGACCCCATTCCTCCCATAGGACTGTTTTCCTCTCCCACGGGATCAACTGGGGGATCCCTGCGGACCTGGGTCGGCTCTGAAAGTGGGATGCAGGGCATGTCAGAGGGAAGAAGGTAGTCGTGAAGTCAAATTCAGCCATATTCACAGTGCTGTCCAGGATCAGCTGATAAACACAGGAACACCGAGTCCCACTCCTCAGAGCTGGACAGGATGAGTCTTGGGCGCAGGTCCAGCCTGCCACTTACTAACTGTGTCCTGGGGCCAGTTCCTCATGCTCTCTGTGCCTCAGTGTCCTCGTCTGATCAGTGGGGATATACCTCATAAAGTATTTGCGAGGACAACAAGGGATAACATGTATAAGGAATGTAGAAGATCACATAGCAAAGGCTCAAAAAAAAAGGAGTTAATATCAACTAATCCAGTGAATTTTTAAATATTTACTAGCAGAATCATTTTCCAAAAATGCACACACACACATTCCATAAGCAGAGCCCTAACACAGAAAACAGATCAATGCTTTCGCTCCCATGCCCTGGAACTTCCTGAAGCAGCTGCACAGACTGCAGGTTGAAGCCACTGCTCCCACTCCACCCGTGACCTGAGAGTGGAATTCCCTCCCCCGTGGCCCATACTGGGCACCATGGGGCCTGTGTCTAAACATTTTGCTGATAGGCCCCTGTGGTTCCCTTGGAGGCCCAGGAGGGGACGAGCCATGCTGTCCCTGGAAGCCAGCCTTATGCTGGGCAGAAAGTTGCCTCTGGTCGCTGGATTCATGTCCTCTTCAGAGCCGTGAGGGGGAGGCTCCCTGAACCTTCCCTCCTGCCTCTACCTGGGGCTGCCTTGGGAAATAATTACACCCGGGATGCCATATATATAATACAACTGCCTGCCTGAGTTCCCAAGAGGATCCACCTTGATCTCAGCAGGTACTTTCCTTATTCAGAAAGCCCCCTGCCCAGGTCAGCTTCCTGGACAAGACCCAGGAGAAGAGGAAGGTGAGAGGCCCAGGAAGACCACCTTCATCTTTCCTCTTAGGTCTCAAATGCCTTTCCTGATGGAGAGCAGGAACATGGCCTTGACCCAGACCTACTCTTCACTCCTTGGCTGGTGTCTGCAAACACTCTGAAACACGGGTCAGGTGTCCGGCAGCGCCCTGCGTGCACGTGCTCTCCGTTGGTGGTTTCGGGCCTCACGGCTTGGCTGCCTTCCCCCTCCACTGGGCAGCGCTAAGCAGTCAGCCCCCAGCTAAATGCTGCCCAGAGGAAGGGACCGGTGCGAGTACTTGTTGGAGAGGTGTTCTGTAGGCCCAGCCAGAAGCACTGAGCCAGGGGCAGGGGTGAGGCACGCATGGTAGCTGATCTAAGGAGACTGCAGGGGTACAATCGGATGCCGCAGCTCAGGGCTCAGCAGGCTGGAGGATTCGGTGCATGAACTCTAGTTCTCTCAACAAAGATGGATGAGCTGAGAGTAAGCAGCCTCAGACACTCGCTGCAAATACCTCCTCCATTCTGGTCTCATTTCCCTCCAGGGTCCCTACTGTTCACAGGTCTATTTTATTACAGCTTCTACCGCGGGCTGCCCAATTTCACTGTTGGTTAAGCAAATGCCCATCTTTCCCATTAAACTGTGCAGGCGAACATTGTGTTGTGTTCATCCTGGAGGAAATCCCTGGAGCTCAGAATACTTTGCACAGGGCTGGGCCCACTGGGTGTTTAAATTGAGTCGGCAGCTATTCCAGTCACCTTTCCCAGAAGGGACCAGCTAACGTCGTCTCCAGACCCAATTTAAGACAAAACTTATTTTTTCTAATTGCACACTGTAGTGGCACGGGGTGCTGCGTCCTCACAGGTGCTCAGCACCTGGCCCAGAGAGGCCCCGGGAACGTCTGCCAGTGAAATGAATTAAGGATGAGACGTGGATGTAAATGTCGGAGAGGGAGCACCCAGATCGTCCCGGGGCCACTGCCATTGAGGTGAGTTGCGGATCAGAGCTGGGTGCAACAAGGGGATGTGTGTCGACAGGCCTTCCAACTGTAGCTGGAAGGCGTGGGTGGCCCAGGCGCCCCCATGAGGGGTCAGAAGACAGGCGCTAGGTTCAGGGGGATTTGGTTGGGAGACCTGACACTTGGCTAACTGTGTGAGTCCGAGCTTCAGCTGCAGAACGAGGGTAATGGTGCCCATGACAAAGGGCTACAGGGAGGGCTGAACGAGACAGTGCTGGTGACGCGTCCTCACACTGACACATGGAAGCTTCACACTGACAGCGCTCAGTGGAAGCCGTCGTTGTCACCAAGAGGAAGAATCGTGACATTGGGGTACCTTGACGAATTAGTGCTTTTATATTTTTCAGGTAAATACCCAAAAGAGGAATTTCTAGATCATTTGGTCATTCTGTTCTTAATTTTTAAAGGAAATCTTATTTCAGGAACAATCAATTGCCCACCATGCCATAGCTTCTCTGCCTGTAGAACATTCTCTTAGCTTCTGCCCAGCTCTTGGAGATGCCATAGGCTGCGTGGCAAAGCCAAGGGAGGCATCCCCTGCTGCCCGGAGCTGTCTGACGCAGCCTAAAGCCTGTGAGCCGCCCCCGCCCCGACTCCCCTTGGTCACTGTGCTCAGGGCTCCAGCAACTGCATCTGCTTCCATCCACCAGCCCCTGCACCCTTCTAAGCCTCCCGTGGGATCCCCTTCTCCAGGTCCTCTCTCAAAGCTCTCGCTGATCCTCCTCCTGTGAGGTCACCACAGTCTCTGTCGTGATTGTGCTAGTGAGACCTTAATTTATACAGGTGACCAAGGGTGACACAGAGAGGTCAATGCCTTTGAAAGAAGAATTTCTTAGTGTTTCCAAGAAAAAGGGACATTCCACACCTCCTGGGAAAGAACCAGGGTCTGGGCAGGGGGCAGAAGGGAGGAGGAGGGTGCGTGTGTCAGCCGTTCTTGTGTTTTCCACGGTAAGGAAGGGGCGAGGCAGGTTCGACAGCTGAAGAAGCTTAGGATGGGGGCAGTTTGAATGAGGTAGCAGGCTCTGGGTTATTGGGGTAACCTCTGGTTACTGGTGCCTGGCCCTGAGGTGACTGGGGCAGGGGGTACTGGCCCAGGGGGTGAGAGTCAGATGAAGGAGGTGGTTGGGGGTATAGACTGGAGACCGGTGGGCTAGTGTGTGAAACGCATGCTCCGCGGAGACCTTTTCACTGTCCGTAGGAGTCAGCTCCCCCGAGAAAGAATACCTAAAATAAAGTGGAGAGCTAATTTACCCTGCTCCCAACCCCAGGGGTGCTTCTAGGCAATTTTGGCAATTTTGTTGCAGTTGTTTGTTTTGATGCTAATCTTCCTTGCTCAGCTGTGGGTTCATCAAGAGCTCGTTGTTCATCCTTATACCTTGGGCACCTGCCACCAATCCATGTTTAACACAGTGATTCTCAGGCCTAGACTGATCATTAGAATCCATGAGAAGCATTTAAAAAATACTAACATCTAGGCCTGACTCTGAGATACTTAATTCATCTGAAGTGTATGAATTTCCACTGACTCCTGAATTTCCTGGGAGGAATATTCCAGAAGGAAAGCAAGGTTGTGGTCCCAGATGTGGTGATTAAAAACACAGCAGGAAAGCCAGGGACTTGCCCTGGGTGTGGTTACCTGCTATAGGAGCATCGACTGCCTGTTCCGGGAGAATGTTACCTGCTGAGTCTCAGCAGGCCTGGCAGACCCTGGGCTTGAACCAAGGTTGTTCTGCCGTCTTCTGAGACAGGGCTCCAGGCCACACTCATTGGGGAAGGTACTTTTGCGCTACTCGGAGTAGGGTCCCCAATTGCATCTCCTCCTGCTGGTGCCCATGTGCCTTTGGCTCTGCATAGTCAATCGCTGTTCCTCTCTCCCAGGCTCTGGTCTCGACGCCCACTGCGGCGGTCCCCGTGCGTCTCACATATATCTTCAAGGGTGGGAGAAACAATGGGGCTCATCTCTGTGGTTTTTGCTCTCTTCCTTTGAATCTTTGGAAGGAGGAATGCCACCCCATTGTCCTTTTTTTAATTAAAAACAAATCCTCATCTGTGGATATGCCCATTGATTTGAGAGAGAGAGAGAAAGACGTCGATGTGAGAAACATTGATCGGTTGCCTCCCACACACGCTCCGACTGGGGACTAGTATTGAACCCGCAACCCAGGTACCTGCCCTAACTGGGAATCAAAACGGCAACTTTTTGGTGTTTGGGATGATGTTTCAACCAAATGAGCCACCCAGCCAGGGACCACCCATTCTTTTTTTTTTTTTT
>PVJI01007103.1:0-80798 GCA_004026765.1 Micronycteris hirsuta
TCCTTACCTGAGAATATGTTTGTTGATTTTAGAGAGGGAGGAGGGGAAGCGGGGGGGGGGCAGGGGGGAGAGAGAGAAGGAGAGAGAGAAGGAGGAAGGAAGAAAGAGAGGGAGGGAGAGAGAGAGAGATAAAGAGAGAGAGAAACATTGATCAGTTGCCAACATACATGCTTCAACCAGAGATTGAACTCGCAACCTGCGCATGTGCCCTAACCAGGTTTCAAACTCACAACTTTTTGGTGCACAGGATGACCCTCCAACCAACTGAGCTACCTGGCCAGGGAATGTCGATACTTATTTTTAAAAATTATTTTATTTTATTTTTGTGTGCCTTGGCTTGCAATAATGGTTAGGAATACATTTGGAGAGAAAATAGACTAATTTTTCCCCCCAAATACTCGATGTGCTTTGGTTTTTAAAAAATTTTAAACTATTAAAAGAAGAAATGCTGACTATGAGTAAACGTTCATGTTCTTGGGCACATAAACTTGCTAGTTGGCTTTGTCTTTTCGGGGCTATTCTGTGCCCCACATCTTAAGCAACGGAGAGGAAATGATCGCTTGTGCTGCTCTCATTCTTTTCCTCCCCAAATGCCATTCGCATCCATGAATTTCAGGTTGGGCCGGGTGGAACAGAGAGGACACGGAGGGGAGAATTTAAATGAGAGCCACGTTGTTGTTGTTTTCTGTGCTACCATCCCCCCCGCCCCCAACATAGGACACCGTGGTCTGCACATGTCTTCACTCACCGGCTGAGTTTGGGTCTCCTGTTCCACCCACTGATCAAAAACCATGATTAAAAAAAATGCTTCCCCTGACTCAGTCCCTCTGTGTGAGTTTCAGTTTTATCTTACAGACTCTTTCTGTATTATAGGGTAAACAACATACATGGGATGTTTTGTGTCAGGCACTCTTCTGAGCACTTCACATGCACGAACTCATTTATGTTTTTCCAGTAGCCCTTAGGGGTACTAACTACAAGTAACTTGCTCAGAGTCTTCTGTCCTCTATGCCTTCCACCACTTCTCTTCAAGTAATCTATTCCTGGGCGCATTTTGAAAGAGACATGAGCTGCCGTCTTGACCAGACTCTCCCTATGCTAAGCTCTGAAATGAAATGCCTGTGGGGGTGGCAGATGGGCATCCAGAAGAAGATGACCAAGGGTGGTAGTGAGTGGAAATCACACTATTTGTGAAGATGGTCAAAGGGACTGCAGATTTGAAACAGCCAGCATTATGGGTTCTGTGTATGTATGGGTTTCGTGAATTGAGTATGACTAATTTGTTGTAACTCCGAAGTGTAGAACTAGGAACAAGGAGCAGAGAGATCAGAATGACAAAAGATGTTTCCTATTGAGAGCAGATCCAGAATGGAAGGAACTGTGTCTTCTGGAACTGCTGAAGTAAAATAATTGATAGATCTTGGTGTAATATATTCTTCTTAAACGTTTTCGTTTAATACTCTTCATTGCTGATAGTGTTGTATGACAAATAAAACTTGTGGACTTTTCCTGTCTGAAAGGTACCAATTGGCAACCTCTGATTTAATTATTGTAGGTTTTATTTTTGAGTCAAACTGAATTCTGAATTTTGGGACCACGTTATTTTTACTCAGCAGAACTGCTTTTATTGAGGTAATGCTTACACCTCAGAGAGTCACTAGTCACTTCGTAATTTGTTCCGTCTTAATCTTTTTAAAACTCTTAATCCTTTATCAAGCACCTACTTCATCACTGGCATGATGCTAGGTGCTGGGGACGTGGAGAGGCTGAATGGTGTGTGTGTGTGTGTGTGTGTGTGTGTGTGTGTGTGTTCAGGAGGTTGGGATATACACTGGTTACTGCTGGGATGTTACCAGGTAATACAGGGAGTGGTGTGAGGTGAAGCTGAGGAGCAGATAGCAGCTGTGTCATGTAAGAGCCTTCTAAGAAATCGCCTGATGATGTAGACTACATTTATTGCAGGTGTATCACTGTGGACATTGCCTATTAGATCATTAAAAGACCATTTAATATATGAAGGTTAGGAACATCTTTGATTACCCTGTGCTTCTTCCTTGGGACAGTGCAATACTTATTACTGATAACTTTCCCTTTTTGCTTTGACCATCTGGAAATTAGCCTGAGAAGCTTTAGTCTTTATATCCACATTCTAAATGTTTACCTGGTCTTTATTATTATGCTTAATTTTCTCTAATTCTATTTCTTATACATATTTGTATGTGCTATTGGATTATACATCATCTGATAAGCCATTTTAGATTCTTTGTGAAATGAAATTGTCAACCAAGAAAGATTTGAGGCTGGAAAACGAGTCTGCTCTAGGGAAGACAAAGAAAGCCAGATCTTAAAAGGCAAAACCCACAAGTTGTAACAAAAGAAACTTCTCCAATTGGTCGTCGACCATGGTGTGGTGACTAGTTCAAAAGGGTTGTTCAGGTCTGGGTGGCGAAGACTCTGGGGCGACCAAGTCCCATCGTGTGCTTCTATGCAAGCACGAAAGTTCAACAGTTAAAACCTCATTTAGATCCTCTATGCAAATGAAGGATCCTGGCTAATAAAACAGATTGGTTGCTTTCAAGATGAAGAGTGCAGACGATTTGGTTGCCACAGTGAGGAGGAAGTGAAGTTCAGGATGTGGTCTTACAGTGGTTCAAAAGTTCATAGGTGGAAGGAGCCTGAGGCAAACCACTCAGTGACCTCCTGGCTCCATTTTCATTCTCTTGACAGAAATGACTGTCTTCGCAATTTCAATTCACAAAGTAAAACAATAAACTTTACTCTTTGTTGGATAGTGCACCATACAATTATGAAGAGTATAATGCTTGAATTAAAAGGTAGAGCAAGTTTTTCTGTGGTGTAGAATGATCTTTTTTTGTTTTTGCTTTGGAGTATCTGACCTCCTTCCTAAGTATGGGCAATTTACCATTTGTGAATCTAGATGTTTAATTTACCTGTTGGGAATCCAGAGTCATTTGTCAGAGTCATTTTTCTAGAACTGAGAAATTTTTCCTCAGTTCTGGAAAAATTTCAATGCTTTCTGTAAATATTGCTTCTTCATTATTCTAAAACTTACTGTCATAAATTGGATCTTCTCAATATGTTTTCCATGTCTATTAGTTACTCTATTACATTTTTAAAAAAGATTTTATTACTTGTTTTTAGAGAGAGGGCAAGGGAGGAGGAAAGAGAGAGAAACATTGATGTGCGAGAGAAATGTCTGTCAGTTGCCTCTCACGCGCTGCCAGCCCGCAGCCCAGGCATGTGCCCTGGCAGGGAATCAAACTGGCGACCTTTTGGTTTGCAGGACGATGCTCAATCCACTGAGCCACACCAGTCAGGGCCCTGTTTTACACTTTTTATTCTTTGTTCTGTGTGCTGCATTCAGACAAATTATCCAATTTGAACTTCCAGTTCACCAGTTCTCTGTTCAGCTGTGTCTATTTGAGGCTTTTATCTTACCTGTTACTTTTTAGTGACCATATTCTTTATAGGATTTTTGATTAGTTCTTTTTAGATATAAACATGTTATATACATATATGTACATGTGTGTCACCGTTTTTTGTTTCAGTTCTGAATGTTTTTATAACTTCTTATTCTTTTAGAAGTGAATATGGTTTTTAAAATTTCTTCATTTTATTTTTTAAGTTTATTTTTCACTTATAGTTTATATTCAGTATTTTGGATTAGTTTCCAAAGTTTGGATTTTTGTATATGACAATTCCCTTCTCTTTTATCGCTTTCAAGATTCTCTTTATTTTCGGTTTTGACAGTTTGATTATAGCATATCTTACTGTGGGTCTCTTTGAGTTCATCCTACTTGGAATTCATTGAGCTTCTTGGATATTTATACTTGCGTCATTCATCAAATTTGGGAGGCTTTTAGGCATTATTTCTTCAGATAATCTCTTTGACCCTTTCCCTGTTTTTCTTCTGGGGCCCCCACAGTGCACTTGTTGGTTCGCTTGTTAGCATCGCGCAGGTTCCTTAGGTTCTGCTTTCTTTACTTCGGTATCTTTCTTTCTCTTTCTCACGCTTGATCATTCTCATTGCCCTATCTTCAGGTTCACTGATTATTTCATCTGCTGACTCAATTATGCCATTGAATTCCTCTAGTGAAATTTTTAGTTCAGTTGTTGCACTTCAGCTTCAGAATTTTTTGTGTTTCTTTTTAGATTTTCTATCTCATTATTGATATTTTCATTTTGTTCACACATTGTTTTCTTGACTTTCTTTAGGAATCTGTAAAGCAGTTTATCTTTAGTCATATCTTATATAGGAAAGTTTTAAGGGACAGCTTTTATTGATTTATTTTTTTCCTTTGAATGAGCCATACATTTTGGTTTCTTTGTGTGCCCTGTGATTTTTTTGTTGAACACTAGACATTTGAATATAATAATGGGGTAATTCTGGAAGTCAGATTCTCCCCTATTCCCAGGGTTTGCTGGGGGTTTGCTGGGGTTTTTGGGTTATTGTTTTTGTTTCATTTCATATTTTTCTGCGTTCTCGCTATGCTGAGTGTCAGCCTGAAGTGTGAAGGTCTTCTCAGGTTTTTTTCTCAGCCTCACCCTGTGCGTGCATGGCCACTTTCTAATTTTCCCTGTGTGTATAGTTGTTTTTAAAACGTTCTAGGCTTTAATGGCTGGTTTCTGAAAGGGAAAAAAAAAAGCAAATTATGAAAGGGAGGAAAAATCCTTTAAATTCCTTGGAAATCACTTCAGCTGGATGAGGAGGGGCTTGCAGCAGTGGGGGGAGAGCAGCAACAATGGCTGCCCGCCTCTTTGTTTGCACTTCTGTGATCAGGTGCAGCAGTCAGGACAGCACTCCCTGGTGTTTGGAGGACAGGGGCATTTTTGCCCACCCTGGTTCTCACAAGCTGTGTGCAGGCTGCTCCAGGAACATGCAGGCAGCTGCCTGCCAAGTGGCTGCCAGTGGAGGCTGGGTAGCTGCTACTGTGCTAAGAGCTGAAATGGACTGAAATTAACTGCAATTTACCCATCGGAGTTTCTCTCTGGAAATCACACACCTTCATCAGTCTCCACAGTTCCAAAATAGGTGCAGCACCCAATTCTGTCAGAGCAGTTATTGTCTAGGTTGGGAGAGAGATTTCCTGGTGCTTCCTATTTCACAGTGTTATCCCAGAAGCCTATTCCCATTGCCTTCTTTTTAACCTATAGTCAGGTGTTGTGATTTTCAACTGGTGTGCCATGGTGCCACAGCACACCGTGCTGTAAGAATGTTTAAAACATGCAATACCTGACTGTTTAGTCAGGGACATGGACTTCTTTTCTCTTAGACTGTCAAATAAAAAAATGGCAACAGGCAACATAACTAATAACCATCCGGTGTGAATGAATCAAAGTTATACCTATTTTTCTGTCAGATTTCAAAAATTGCCTTTTTTGGTGTGCCGTAGAATTTCAGTAATCAGTGTATGTGTGCCACGAGGTTAAAGGGTTGGAATTTGCTGGTTCGCGTGTTTCTGCCTTCAGCCCTGGTCACAGCTCTGCTTTTCTGGGGAGGAAGACGGTTGGCTTGTTTTGACGTCCATCTTTGTCTTACTGGGTTTCTCTTTTAATTTACCTCTCATTCATAAGTGTTTTGAGTAAGGTGGGTGGACGATGTATGAAAATATAAATTTATTGTTTGATTTTTTCACTCAAAGTCTCTCTTAGAGAGTCTTCATGGCTCCCTTTGGCTCTGGCATTTTAGGGTATATTGTTGATCGTTTGTCCTGGGAAATGCTGGTCAAATCATACTCCTTCATTGCCTCTGTGTAGGAGCGCAGCAAAAACAAAACTTTTCTATCCTGTGCATTTTTCCCCACTCCTGGTATTAGGAGGATTGAAATGAAATGATACGGGGTGTCTTAAAACAAATCATGAGTTCTTAGGATATTACATTTGAATTTGCTCATGACACATAATAGTAAAAAATGTGCAAACATGAAGACATGAAGAAATGTTTCCATTTCCGAATCACTAAATCTGGTACAATTAGATATTTGTTTCAAATTCTTCCTTGAACAGGTGTTATTTTCCTTGAGGTTTAACTTTAAACTAGTGGTTACATTTGCATTCATTTAATGAATTTATCACAAAAGAATTAACTCCTTTTTCAGTAACACAGGCAGAAGTTAAGGCTAGTAGTGTTAGATCATCTTTGGGCGTATTCCACACAGTTTTCAAGGGGAAAGGTCATCAAGGAACGTGTGTAAAGGACCCATGGACAAGGACAATGGGGGGTGAGGATAGAATGTGGGAGGTGGGGGTGGGTAGGGCAGGGGAGAGTAATGGGGGGAAAATGGGGACAACTATAATTGAACAACAATTTAAAAAATTAAAAGATAAAAGGAACCTTTTAGTAAAGATAGTAGGAATTCCAGGTTAAGTATAACTTGCTTGTCAAAATAGGGACACCTGAGAATATGTTGATGTCTGTGTACATAAGGTACAGATGACTTTAGGGTGGGTGATCTGTGAGCATAAACAGAGTTTTGATCCAAGTGACTAATAATTTATTAAGATTTCTCATGTTAGTTGAAGATTATTGGAGACTATGGTAAACCTGTCGTCTGTTCTGTAACTGTGGGTTTTTATTGTCTTGGAAAGAGAATCAGTGCTATTAGGTGTTCAGAATTTGAAAGTGTTGACAGTTTAAAAAATGGAAAAACTTTAATAAAACTCATTAAATTTACCCAGGACTTCATTTTATAGTAGGCACATAAAACTTGAATTTTCATAGACTAAAAGCAAGTTTTGCTTCCCCTCTTACCATGGAAATGGGAGGAGAAGTACTGGTTGATCTTGAGCAAAATAAGCCTAGTAGAAGGCAAAACCGGATGGGGGTGCGGAGCATGCCTCATTTTTAGGGGTGGTCGTATCTGGCGTTCGCGTGCCTACTTTATGGACCCACCGAAGTGTGGTGTGGGTGGCTGGCTGTTTCCAGACAGTGTTTTCTGTGACCTCCCCTGTAACATTTTCATCTTACAAGATCCTGGAAGTTAACTTTAACAAAGAAGAAAATAAGTTTATAATATAGAATATCCTTTTCTATTAATGGGTTTACATATTTTTTACAATATCTATTGAAGGTATACAACATGATGTTTTGATATATGTAGTGAAATGATTACTACAGTCAAGCTAATTATCATATCCATTTCCTCAAATAGTTACTTTTGTTTGGCGTGCTGAGAGCACCTAGAATCTACCCTCCTAGCAGCCTTCCAATATACACACAGTGTTACTAACTGGAGTCATCACAGTGCACACACATTGTTAGCTCTTTTAAACTGTGATGAGCATCTTTCCATTTCCCCTACCCCCTTCCCTCTGGTAACTAAGGTTTTGTTCTCTGCTTCTGTGATTCCACTTTTTGAGATTCCACATGTGAGACTATGCAATATCTTTCCTTCTGTGTCTGGCTTATTTCATTTATACGCACCCACCCGCCACCGTTTCTTTACCCGTTCATCCGTCAGCGGACCCTTGTGCTGTGCCACATCGTGACTCTCGTCAGTAATGCCGCAGTGAACGCAGGTCTGCGGGTGTCTCTCCAGGCACTGATTTCATTTCCTTTGTGCTACACAGAGAATGGATTGCTGGATCGCATGGTAGTTTAGTTTTAAGTTTTTGAGGAGCCTGCATACTGTTTTCCATAATGACTGTTCCAGTTTACACTGCCAACGAGAGTTTAGAAGTGTTGCCTTTCTGCACATCCTCGTCAACACTTGTTTCCGTTTATCTTTTTGATAACAGCCATTCTAAGAGGTGTGAGGTGGTATTTCATTGTGGTTTGATTTGCATTTCCCTGATGATTAGTAAAGTTGAGCACCTTTTGATATATGTGTTGGCTATTTGTATGGAAAACTGTCTATTCAGGTTCTTCGCCCATTTTTTAATCAGGTTTTGTGTTTTTTTACTGAGTTGTATGAGTTCCTTACATATTTTGGATATTAACCCCTTATCAAATATGTCACTTGCAAATATTTTCTGCCAGTTTGTAGGTTGCCTTTTGATTTGTTGATCATTTCCTTTACTGTGCAGAAGCTTTTTAGTTTGATGTGGTCCAGTTTATTTTTGCTTTTGTTGCCTGAGCTTTTGGTGTCATATGAAAAAAAAATCACTGTCAAGGCCAGTGTTAAGGACTTTTTCCTGTGTGTTTTCTTCTAGGAGTTTTAAAGTTTCAGAAATTACACTTAAATATTTAATCTTTTGAGTTGATTTTTGTGTATGGTGCAAAATAAGAGTCTAATTTCACCCTGCATGTGGATATCCCGTTTCTCTAGCATCATTTATTGAAGACTATCCTTTCCCCATTGTGTGTTTTTGGCACTTTTGGCAAAAATTACTTGACTATATATGGGTTCATTTCTGAGCTCTCTGTTCTGTTCCATTGTTCTATGTCTCTTTTTTAGGCCAGTGCCATACTGTTTTGATTCCTGTAGCTTTGTAATACATTTTGAAATCAGGGAGTGTGATGCCTCCAGTTTTGTTCTTGTTTCTCAAGATTGCTTTGGCTATTTGGGATCCTTCATGGTTCCATGAATTTTAGAATGTTTTTTTTCTGTGAAAGTGCCATTAAAATTTCTATAGGGCCCTGGCTGGTGTAGCTCGGAGGATTGAGCGCAGGCTGGGAACCGGATGGTCCTGGTTCGGTTCCCAGTCAGGGCGCATGCCTGGGTTGCAGGCCAGGTCCCCTGTGGGGGCCGTGTGGGGGGCGGCCATACATTGCTGTTTCTCTCCCTCTCTGTCTCCCTCCCTTCTCCTCTCTCTAAAAATAAATAAATAAAATCTTAAAAAATAATAATAATAAAATAAAATAAAATTTCTATAGGGATTTCATTTAATTTGTAGATTACTTTGGGTAATATGGACATGTTAATAATATTTTTTTCAATCTATGAAAGTAGGATATATTTCTATTAATTTATATCTTCAGTTGCTTTCATCAATGTTTTATAGCCTGTATTTTCTCTCCATTATCACTGTCTCTCTGTGCACTTACAGAGGTTAGTTTCTGTTATTGATAGATTTTCTTCTTTAACTCACAATTTACTTTTGTATAATCTTGGCAAATAAAAAATGATGTCCCCTTAAATGTACCAATCTTTTTCAAAAGCTGTGTTTTATATAATTTTAGTATTAGTTTGCATTTCTTATTTTCAACCAGAGGCCGGAATCGAGAACCAGCTTGTGCCATTTTCTTTTCTCTGGGATCGTTGAATAGCTTAAACCAGGAAGTACAAGAAATTTCTCATGGAAGTTTCAGGAACTTTAGAATTCTGTCTGGAGAATTAGAGTGATTACAAAATGCATTCTTGATTAATAGCTTTAAATAGACCATTCAGAAATGGCCAGTGGATACATTGTATTTGAGAGCCCAGAAAATGGAGTGACTGCCAATAGAGACTATTGTGATTGATGGGGCATCATCTGTCTCATTTATGAAAGCTGGTCATAGATAAGATCAAACCTCTTAGGCATCTTTACGGAAAGAGATGACATAGTCCTGAGCATGAAGGTTTTGTGCTTCTGTTTGATTGTATAGTTTGGGGGATTTACTACACTTCAGAATAAATATTGAAACACTGCATAGATCAAAAGCATAAGTGTGCAGCTTCTCCATCCAACCCCCTATCTACTGAGTGTTTATTAATAATGTAGTTCAGCTAACACTGTTGACCTCAGATATGGCAGGTACTGTTAGGTGATAAGGTTATTATTAATAAAAATTAGATTATTTCCTTTTTAGATATAAATATTTTTATATTCATAATAAAAAGTAACATTTTAATTGTGTTGGGAAAAGATAAAACTAGAAATATATTATGAAAGAGTTTTTTTAATGTAGATAAAATTATATATGGGTAGATAATTTATTGGATAATATGCATAATTGAAGCTTTAGAACGATAAAGGAGGGCATCTATTCTAGGATATTATATAACCTGAAAGAAAAGAGCAGTCTCTGCAAAAAGAAGTATTTTTATGCATTTGTATTTATTAAAAGGAAAAGTATAGCATTGGATACTTTGTGATAGAATTTAATTGTTATATTAAATTATATTCTCCTTAAAAGTAAAAAGGACAGTACACCATGATCAAGTGGGATTTATTCCAGGAATGCAAGGTTTGTGTAATATCTAAAAATCAATAAACCTGATACACCACATAAACAAGATGAAGGGAAAAAACCCACATGATCATAGCAATAGATGCAGAAAAACATTTGATAAAATCCAGTGCCCATTCATGATAAAAACTCTCAAAAAAGTGGTAATAGAGGGAACATACATCAACATATAAAAAGGCATATATGACAAATCCACAGCCAACATCATACTCAATGGGCAAAAACTAAACATGTTTTCCTTAAGATCAGGAACAAGACAGGGTCATCTCTTATTCGACATAGTACAGGAAGTCCTAGCTGCAGCAATCAGACAAGAAGAAATAAAAGGCATCCGAATAGGAAAGGAAGAAGTAAAACTGTCACTTCTTCCTTTGATATTGTATGTAAAGAATCCTAAAGATTTCACCAAAAAAAAAAAAAAAAAAAACCCTACTAGAAATGATAAATGAATTCAGCAGGATACAAAGCAGATATCCAGAAATCAGTTGCATTTTTATATGCCAATAATGAACTATCAGAAAGGGAAACTAAGAAAACAAACCTGTTTACAATTCATAAAAAAAAAGTAGGAGTAAATTTAACCAAGGATGTAAAAGACTTGTACTTGGAAAAATCATAAGACACTGAAGAAAAAATGGAAGAAGATACATATACCATGTTTAGGGATAGGAACAATTAACATCATTAAAATGTCATATTACCCAAAGCAAGCTATAGATTCAACACAGTTCCTATCAAGATACCAATGCTATATTTCACAGAACTAGGACAAATATTCCAAAAATTTATATGGAACCACAAAAGATGCCAAATAGCAACAGCAATCTTGAGAAAGAAGAAAAAAGTTGGAGGAATCAAGCTATGTGATATTAAACCATACTTCAAGGCCATTGTGATCAGAACAGCATGGTACTAGTATAAAAACATAGATCAATGGAACAGAATAGAGAGCTCAGAAATAAACCTACACCTATATGGTCAATTAATATTTGACAAAGGAGGCAAAAACATACAATTGGGTGAAGATAGTCTATTCAATAAATGGTATTGGGAAAATTGACCAGATACATGCAAAAAAAAAAAAAAAAAGAAACTAGACCACCTTACACTCAAGAATAAACTAAAAATTGACTAAAGATGTAAATGTTAGACTCAAAACCATGGAACTCTTAGTAGAAAACATAGGCAGTAAAATCTCAGACATTTCTCATAGCAATATTTTTTCTGATACCTCACCTTGGAAAGTGAAACAAGAAAAAAATAAACAAATGGAACTACATCAAACTAAAAAGTTTTTGCCCAGCTAAAGAAGCCATCAATAAAATGAAAAGATGACCCACTGAATGGGAGAACATAATTGACAATGATATATCTGATAAGGGGTTAATATCCAAAATTTATAAAGAACTCATACAAACCAATACCAAAAAAAAAAAAAAATCCAATTGAAAAATGGGCAAAGGACCTGAATAGACACTTCTCCAGAGAGGACATACAGAGGGCCAATAGGCCAAAAGGTGCTCAACATCACTAATCATCAGAGAAATGCAAATTAAAACCACAATGAAATATCACCTCACCCCTGTCAGAATGGCTGTAGTCAATAAATTATCAAACGAGAGTTGGTGATGATGTAAAGAAAAGGGAACCCTCATGTACTGTAGGTGGGAATGCAGACTGGTGCAGCCACTGTGGGAAGCAGTATGGAGTTACCTCAGAAAATTAAAAATGGAACTGCCTTATGACCTAGTGGTCTCACTTTGGGGAATATTCTGAAGAAACCCTGAGCACTAATTTGAAAGCATATATGTACCTCCATTGTCACTGCAGCATTATTTACAATAGCCAAGATTTGGAAGCAGCCCAAGCATCTATCAGTAGATAATGGATAAAAAAGCGGTGGTACACTTACACAATGTAATACTTGGCCATAAAAAGAAGGAAATCTTACTCTTTACCACGGCATAGATAGACCTAGAGAATATTATGCTAAATGAAATAAGCCAGTCAGAGAAAGACAAGTACCATATGATTTCATTTGTATGTGGGATCCAATGAACAAAATAAACTAACGAAGTAGAGGCAGACTCCTAGATGAAAACAGAAGGATGTCTGTCAGAGGGGTGGCGGTTGCAAGGGCTGGGTGAAAAAGATGAGGTGATTAAGCAAAACAAACAAACAAACAAACCTTCATAGACACAGAGAACAGAATGATGATTACGAGAGGGAGGGGCCGGAGGAGGTAGAAGAGGGTGAAGGGGGCATAAATGATGGTGGAAGGAGACTTGACTTGTGGTGGTGATCACGCAATACAATAAGAGATGTGCTATAGAATTGTACACCTGAAACCTATCTAATTTTATTAACCAATGTCACCCAATAAATTCAATAATAAATACATTTTAAAAGTTAAAAGGACATGATTACCATCTCAGATTGTCTTAGACTAAAGGAGAAATGGACCAATAAACAAATAAAGCTAGCTCATCTGGTTATGCCCAGTAGAATTATCCATTATTAAATAAATGGACATTTAGTACTTCTCATTAGAACACTGCTTCACAGTATTGCCCATGTGAGAGAAACTTCTGCACTTTAAATAGTTCAGGTGAGTTTGATTTGGGGATTCGTATCTGAAATCACTTTTTTCTGTTAGTAGGTATGTTATGTCATTTACAATCAACAACCACATGGATCTCTTGTTTGTTGTACCTGAGAATCAGTCGTGTCTTTGATGCACTCCCTCCAACTGCCACAGTGGATTTTGGATACGCCACATAGACGGTATTTTAAATCAGCAGGTCTCAACCGTAACTTCTAATCGGAGAAAACTCAATCCAACCCTTTATTGCGGTATATCGGAAAAAGTAACGCACAGAAATTTTATTTTATAAGCTAACATTACTCTAGCCTAAGATATTTTCCTTTCTAATTCTCTAAGTTGGCTTGCTTCATGGCTTTTCTGAGAAAGGAGGAGATGATCTGGTGCTTTTACTTTACAAGAGGGGACCATTAACAACTGCCCAGGAAACATTCCATGATAACATCCACATCTCCCCTCCCTACCAATAAAGTTCTTGAATGTAGGATTAGATTTCCCTCGTGATTTATGTCTGGCTCTTAGAATATCTGACACGTCATAAGTGCTTAAATAACATTTGATACATGAAATGAAGAATGTTCTTTTTATGTCTGCTGTGTTAGAAATTACAGTTCAGAATGGGAATCAATAAAATGTTATTCTTAAGCTGAAGAAGTGGTATTGCTAAAAGGAAATCGAAGTGTGTTTTCACCAGTAATTGAGAGCCACAGGTAGTTCCTTTATATTCTCAGAAATTAATCATTATGGCTCCGGCTGGTGTAGCTCAGTGGATTGAGTGTGGGCCTGGGAACCAAAGGGTTTCTGGTTCAATTCCCAGTCAGGGGCACATGCCTGGGTTGCAGGCCAGGTCCCCAGTTGGGGACATGTGAGAGGCAACCACACATTGATGTTTCTCTCCTCTCTCTTCCCCTCCCTTCTCCTCTGTCTAAAAATAAATTTTAAAGATTTTATTTATTTACTTTTTTAGAGAGAGGGGAAGGGAGGGAGAAAGAGAGGGAGAGAAAGAGCAATGTATGGTTGCCTCTCACATGGCCCTCACGGGGACCTGGCCTGCAACCCAGGCACGTGCCCTGACTGGGAATCGAACCGGGACCGCTTGGTTCCCAACCCGCGCTCAATCCACTGAGCTACACCAGCCAGGGCTAAAAATAAATTTTAAAAAATATATTAAAAAAAAAGAAATTAATCATTATGAAATTTACCTATAAACAGTCTGTAAAAACTTTATATATTTCTGATATACGGTTAAACCCTTATATCCATTTAATGACATTACTTTCTTCAATTTTAAAGTATTTTATATATACACATGTGTCATTTAGCAGAATTATACCCTTAGTCCTCATACACTAGTAAATGTAAACCAACATCATTGATTCAAGGAACATACATTTTTAATGAATTGTTATTAATGTTATTAACTGTGATTTTAGTGAATGTGTTTTCAAAACTTCTTTTAAGTTACTTAAACATTGAAACTCGATTAATTGTTGAATACAAGCAAGTGGTTTTTTAAATCAATATTTCGGGATAGATGCAAAGATAAATAAAACTTGATTCTTATCCTCAAGGTGTTTATAATCAAGTAGGATAAATAAACGTGTAAATGAGCATAGTATAAGCAAAATGAAGTAGCTTTCAAATCACAGTTGCATGCTGCAAGATTACAGCAGCGAGAACTACTCCGTGCTGGTACTGAACGGTGAGGGAAGGCCACCGACAAGGCATTCAGCGTCAACTGCTGTTGGGATGGGAGAGCCAGTTCGACACTGGGGCTTCCTTTGGTCCTGGTTCACTCAGTTTTTCAACACTGAGGCCGATTTCTAAATTTTGTGATTTTGAAATCTTGTCTATTTGCTGAAAATGGATCTGGAGGAGAAGAACTTTCTAAATGGGCAGTATAGCGTGGTGGTTAAGAATGTGGTTTGAATCCCAGCTCTGCCACTCACTTCCTGTATAACCTTGGCAGTTTACTTAACCAGTCTGTGCTTCAGTTTACCAGTCCGTCAAATAGAATAATAATAATACCATGTAGGATTTTCTTTGTCTTTATTCCTTATTAGAGTATGCTTTGTCACGGATAGACACTTCACAGCAGAATACATGGATGGAAATTCTAAGATGAACAAGACAGTGTGTGTGTGTGTGTGTGTGTGTGAGAGAGAGAGAGAGAGAGAGAGAGAGAGAGAACATGAATGTGTGTGTACTAAAAAATCCAGTTGTAGCGCGGTGAAATCAGAACTATACTGCAAACGAAGAGTAGGGGAAACGTATTTTAGAGGAGGTTTTAATCTGGGAATTTTATATTATGTCCCAGCTTTCAGGAAGAGAGCAAATGCTTCTTTGCTACCAAAGATTTTTTTAGAGAACAGTGACTTTTAGGTTTGAAGCAGTTCTGGAATTCTGAGGATTCTAAAAGCCCGAATGCCAGTTACCTAAGTATCTTCTCCGCTTTTAAAAACACTTTCTCTGACTCTTTAAAGGTGATTAGGGCAAAGTTAATGGGACCCCCCTTCTATTTAATGTGTCATTATTCTTTGTGTGCTTTTAGCTATCCTCTGTATTTCTGTGTTAGTAATTCAAATCATTTAACCTGTTGTGGAGAAAACTGGGCACATTCCAAACTCTCTTTTTGTATCCAGTTATATTGTACTCAGTAAATTCTTCAACTGATGTCATACTGAAAGGATGTTAAAATGTTAATATAAAATTTTTTTAAATGTTAAAAATTTTTAAAATGTTAATATAATTTTATATGCTAAAAATATTATATATGTTCCCTTTTATATATATCCAAACATATATCAAAGTCAAAACAATAGGACAGTTAACACCCATGTGCCCACCTACCTTCTACCATTACCAGTTCATATACTTCCTTTATTACATCTTCTTCTATCGATTGTCTATCATTCATTAATCTATTTTATTTTGGGTGCATTTCAAACTAAATTGCGGATACCAGGATGCTTTCTTCTAAATACCTCAAGTATACTTTGTTTTTGAAAAGTTTTTTTCAAAAACTTTTTATTTCTTTCAGAGCTGATGTTTTAATACTTTTTCCTCTCCACTTATGTGCTTTATTTTAATTTTGGATGAACTCGCTATGGTTAATTCTGTTACTAAGCCTTCTCATTGTTCATTAGATCTACATTTTTTTGTGTTTGTATGTTTTTTTAAAAAGGTACTTAATAGTCCTTTCAGCCAATTTTTAAAAGTGTTTTATGGCTTATGTAATTGTAGCCTTTCCCCTTGCAGTTTTCATTACTTTAGAATATCATCGCTGTTGTGAGTTTTGAAGACAAATTCTATACCATTAGACATTCGAAGTATTGCTTACTTTTAAACTATGTAGAAGGCTTCACCCAGGTTATGAGCTGTTTGTAGCCAGGAATTATATATCTCATAATTCCTTGTGGCTCATAAATTTTAAGAACTCAAATACTTGTTGATATACAGATTTTTTATATCCATGCTCAATATTTTGGGCACTGTTTATTGTTATAAAATTGAAAGCTTAAAAACAGATCCCAACTTATATTTTTCAGTAGCTTTCAAGAATTTATATTCATTATATAATGTATATTATAATGGTATTGAAAAAATCTTAATAGTCAACTATGTGAGAGGCATGTAATGGTGAGGCGTTGCTCTTAGAATTCCAGGTTATCCTTCTATTTTACAGACTTTGCATTGCCAGCTCATAAAAGAATATGATGGCCCTGGCTGGTGTAGCTCAGTGGATTGAGCGCGGGCTGGGAACCAGATGGTCCCGGTTCGATTCCCCGTCAGCGCACATGCCTGGGTTGCGGGCCAGGTCCCCAGTGGGGGCCATGTGAGAGGCAACCATACATTGCTCTTTCTCTCCCTCTCTGTCTCCCTCCCTTCTCCTCTCTCTAAAAATAAATAAATAAAATCTTAAAAAAAAAGATTTAAAAAAAGAATATGATGACCTACTCTGCACATAACTTTTTACAAAAATAATTCTATTATTTTAAAATAATTGAACCATGGACATTGAATGAGATAACCATTATAGATTTATCATGTTATTTTAAGATTGGATTCCAAGTAGCAAATAATATCCAAAACACATCAAACTAAAATTATCTTTTCTACTGTTTTCATGGTTTCTTCTATATAAAATCTGTATAATAGAATAATGGTTTTTAAAGGTGTTGACAGTGCAGTTAGATAAGAATTATAGTTGGAGGAGATGGATCCTTTCTCTCTGCTCCACCACATGCGTGTGCATGCACACACATCCCTGTAGTCGGAACTCTTGTATACGTGTGGCTTGAAGGCTCTTTTGGGTCTTTCAGGTTTAGCACTTCTTCCCCTATCTGGATCCGATTTTAATTATTTTAAATCAAAACTAGGCCTGCAAATTAGAATTCTGGATACCAAGAGACAGAGACCACGTGAAGGCATTTACATGCCTTTCATTCCTTGTCAATGATAATGCCTGAATAATGTCTAAACTTTAGTTCTTCTAGCCCTCCATCTGCAGGTAGAAATGTTTAATTATCTTAAGAGTCCTGAGCTCCAGGGATGTCTCTCTTTTTTGAATGATTGGGCTAGGAATGTAGAGAGGCCTTCCCAACGTAATGTTCAGCCATTTAGAGCAAAGGTTGGCCACCATTTTTTTTCTTTTTTTTTTTAAAGATGTTATTTATTTTTCCAAAGAGAGGAGAAGGGAAGGAGAAAGAGAGGGAGAGAAACAGCAATGTATGGCTGCCTCTCACATGGCCCTCACAGGGGACCTGGCCCGCAACCCAGGCATGTGCCCTGACCGGGAATCAAACCGGGACCTTTTGGTTCCCAGCCCGCGCTCAATCCACTGAGCTACACCAGCCAGGGCCATTTTTTTTTATTTTTATTATTATTTTTTTTTTTACAAAGGACCAAACAGATATTTTAGGCATCGAGGACCACGTGGTCTCGGCCACAGTTATCCAACTCTGCTGCTGTGGAGTGGAGGGATCCGTAGGCAGCTGGCAGACGAACAGCTGTGATCGTGCTCCAGTCAGACTTCATTTGGAGAAACAAACCGCGGGGCTTGGTTTGCCCACCTGCGCGCTGGAGTTGTGCGTGTTGAAATGCCTGCTGCAAGGACTTTTTTCCCCGAATAATTTGTCGGTGGACACTTGTGTAAAATACAATAAAAATTAATTACTGGAAAAATGAAATTTAAAAAACAAAATACAAGGTTAAAATTTTAGATTGGATAAACAAGTTACATTTTAATAAAAACAGAACAATCATACATAAGGAAAAAGAAAAGCATTGGAAAATTAAATGTTTTGACTTGAAATTCTTTTCTAGCTTGTCAGTATTAGAGAGTTGCTATTACATTCATAACTTTCTGGTTATTTCACAGTACTAGCTACACACAGTGTTGAGTGAAATTGCAGCTCCTGTTTAGTAAGTGCCTGTGTGCACACTCTAAACAAACACTGCATGTGTCAGTAAAAAAATGTAATGTGACAAGTGAAGTTGCTTCTTACTGTTAATTTATCTGATCTAGGTTGGATTAAAAACAGTACTACCGATAATAGATAATGTATATCTAAATTATTCCTACATTTTTAACAACATTCAGAGTAGAGAAACCAGACTCACAGGGATATGTTGATAAGAATTGGAGAAGAGATTTCAGAGGAATTTTAGCAAACTCAGATACTCATTTTTAACTTTTCCCAAGCTGAAGCAAGTAATTGTTTATTTTCACTCTTTTATTGGTAGTGAGTTCTAACAATTTATCTTGTCGAGCTATAATGAAATTTAAATTACCTTTCAATGAAAGAAATGGACTCTGGATTCATAAGTTTCTAATATGTGGATCTTCTTTTGATAAGGAAAAAAGAGAGAAAATATTCTATAAAGTTTGTAAGGTATGTAGTGATAATTGTTCACAAACGAACAATATCTAATCACACCAACTTCATTGGAAATTATTGTTAAATTATGGAACATGTCGTAAGTATCTGTAAGAACACTGATCTCTCATACTATATTAACTTCCTTTTTTGCTCTGATCTTATGGGCCATTGAGAAGCATCTGTATGCCTACCTTACATGGAAGTATAAAGACCATTAAAAATACCAAGTATGTAAGACAAAAAAGTCTGGCTGTCCAGTTCACATCTTTAAAACATTGATACCAAATTTTTTTTTTATCTTGCAGAAATACTAAGAGTTCGTCTCATTGTTCATTTTCTGCAGGACATTTCTCCTTGGTCATCACGGAACCTCAGCACATAGTAACAGTTGTGCCTGCTCAGTTTCCATGTCATCAGTCAGCGAGGAGAATGCTCACTAACATCCTGCATTCACCTTTGAGTAATCCAGTATTATTTACGCCATTAAGCAAACTGGTTAGACAGGTGGCTTTTTTTTTAAATCATAGCAATAGTTTCTCAATGAAGGAAGCAGTGCATTGATTTACACTCCGTAGTGAAATCCTTAATCTGAGGAACTGTCCAGATTATGTTTCTGTCATTACATTTGCACCATCAGAATATACTGTTACACAGAATTTAAAACTCCAAGTCACATTTGTTGACTACATAATCCTTCATAGATTTATACAGTTCAGAGTTAGTTATGTTTGGCAGTGAAGCTGAAAAAAAGTCTTCCTTCACAATGCCATCATATTCAAATACTAACGGAATTGCCTTTTTTTTAAAATTTATGATGGTTCAGTAAAAAATATTTTGCTAGGTTTTTGTGTTTATGAATTATTTTTCATGTTATTAGCCAGTTTCTGAATGCATCAAACTATGGTATCATTAAAAATTGGTACTTTGTTGCAGATTAACTGAATATTTCCAAGCAAGTATCTTTGATGGAGTGTTTTCCTGTCAAGATACATGTTTTTGTTTTGTTTTGAGTTTTAGTGTACTTAAGAGCAACTGTGTAAGAAGCTTAATGTTAAAGAAGGAACATCTGCTTTTCTTGGCTATGTAATTCAATATTCCTCTTTTTCAAATTAATTTTATTTTATTTTGAACTTACTATCTTTATGTTTTCTGTAACAGTGCCACTTTGGTTTTGATGGTTATTATTTTGTAGCAAGTATATCTCTGCAAATAACACACTGTGGCTTTAGCCCTTCACTGTCAGCTATACTTAAAAATAAAATTAGAATGAACTCTTTGGTCTTCCTTGTTTTCAAATAACTTTCATTATCATTTGATTTGCTAATTCTGCCTTATTCAGAGAAGCTATATCTCTTCTTGCCAAAAAGGCCAGTTAAACTTTTTGCAATCTGTAAATTAGAGCTGAAAATACCTATTTAGTTACTTAATTTAACAGGTAGTATTAACTTATAAAGTACAGGCTTGATTAAAATTTTAAATGGTTATAAAATGGCAAATTATGGAAATAAATATTTACATTTTCTCAGGTTGTCTTATCTCTTGTCTTATAGTTGACAAGCTAACCAAGGTCAAATTGCTATGAGAGCATCTAAGTACCTACATCTAACTTCTGCACGTAGGTCCTTGTGGACCAGTGAGAAAAGGCAGGAGAGCCTTTGATCTGGGGATTCCTGGAGGGCCACTGGGAGGTGTTCTGACTTGTAACTTTCCCTAGGGTGGAAATTCTGGGCTTTGGTGAAACCCAGGTATAACTTTCTTTTGCCTTGTGGAGCTGTATTAGAATAAATTTCTTCCCGTGCCTGTGTACGGAAAATAATATGGAGGGGCTCTCAGCAGGCGATTCCGTATGTCCTGTCGTCTCCCTGAGCAGACACGAAAGCTTCCTTAAGGGCGTGGCTGTAGTTAGTGTCTTATCTGTTCACTTTATTCTGAAACATCACTTTGGTGGTGCCTGGGTTCCTGTGTCCATTTTATGACTATTCCAGTGTCCTGTCATAATGGGACCCGTTCAAGAGCCTTGTATGTTCCACAGCTGCCTCTCAAATCTATTTTAATGAGAGTGACCTGTTCTATATATATGTTTTTAGCAATCTTGCTTCTGTATGTGATTTATAAATATATGCACACATATGTCTGTGATATCTCAATATATATTAAAATGTCCCTTTGGTTCCACCTATTTCTGTTTATCATTGAGTTGCTTTAGTGACTTTTAATGGGGCCTTGGAGCTGGAAGTTGTGTAAAAATTATGTGTTTCAACACTCTTTACAGTCACTCTTTCTTCTTAATAGAGGAGTGGTTGGCAAACTGTAGCCCTTTGGCCTGACGCCTGTTTTTGTAAATAAAGTTTTCTTGAACCATAGTCACACCCGTTTGTTTATGTGTTATCAATGGTTGCTTTCTTGCTACATTGTCAGAGGTGACACAGGGATCATATGATCTGCAAAGCCCAAAATATTTACTCTCTGGCACTTTACAGTGAAAGTTTGCCAGCCACTACAGGCCTTGCAGCGTCTTTCTGAATTCAGCGATAGTAACTTCACTGTCTCCCAAGGCATTCATCTTCCAGTTACAAAGTTCCTATTTATATTGAGCAAAAGTCTTCCCTTCCAAGTAACCTCTATGGGTACATGATAGTCTTTTAGGAATTTGAAAACAACTTTTATGCTTGTTCTCTTCTCTTTCTGCAAGTTCACGTCTCACTCCCAGTCTTTCCAGTCCTAAAATTCTGTAGTTTATTCCATTTATACTTGAATGGCCTATGCGACTCCATTTTAAACTTTTTACAATGCCTGTTTTGTTTTCCGTCATTATTCCTCAGGTATTGATGCTCATGTCAGAAGTCAATTTAATAATCCTGCAGATGTGATTGTCTCAGAGAAGCAGATTGTTTCTCCTGTGTTTTTTTTAATTTACTAATGTATTTCCTATGTACTGACCACTCAGTGATGTTATTATTGCTATTAATATAGGCTAAATTGCATTATCTTTTTAGGTAGCTTAAACTCGAAACCATTAAATCTTTTACATGTATTGCCACTAAATCACATCTTCCCTATCCTGCACTGAGCCCGCAGCAGGGCTTTTATCGCTCTGTGGTTTTGTTGTACTGAGTTTAGCCCACTGTGTCCGTATATTGAGAAGGTTTTGCATGTTGATTTTGTCATTCACATATTTACTGTTCCTCTTAGCTCTTAGTCATCTGAGAATTTGATAGCAGTGAGTTACTTGATCAACACCTTGCTATGTTTACATATTCATTATTGAACTCAAATGAAATTTTTCTGTGAGCTTCTCTTGGAGTTTATGGTACATTGAATTACTGCTCATCAACTAATCATTCCTCACCTTTTCCCTTGAGCTGAAATATACATCCCTGGCTCACTGACTTTGGACTTGGTCATGTGGCGTACTTGGACCGATAGAATGGAGGTGGAAGTAACAGCAGGCCATTTCTGAGAAGAGGCTTTAATAGGCCTGGCAAGTTTCTTCCAACTCCCTTGTACTTCTGCCGTTTATTGCAAGAATAGCTTGTCCCAGGTAACTGCTCTCCTTTCAGATTGGGTCCCAGAATGAAATATAAGTGAAAGTGAACCGAATTTGACCCACAGCCTGAAGCAGAGTAAGAAATCAGCATTCAGTGTCAGCCATTGGCATTTTTGGAGTTGTTTGTTACACAGCATTAATTCAGCAATAGCGATGCATACATAGTTAACCAAGCCATTCTGTTTGTGGGGAATTGTCTCTGAAATGCCTGCTATCTGTATGACTCACAAAATGTGCCAATTAATAGGCTGTCATGGACGCTGGGTAAAGGGAGATCAGAGGTACATTTTGGGTCTTGTGCATGCTGAGATGCCTGGCATGGGAGGAGGTGAGAGATCGTCTCTGGTGAAAGAAACTGCCATCACTAAACAGAGAGCACAGCTATGTCCTGCTGCCCTAGCTGTGCCACAGATGTGGGGGTCAGCTCTTTCCTTTTTACCGTTCGACTCACTATCACTGTCAGGGTTTGTACTTCTTTCTGTTATGTTTTTCTGTTCCTCCTTATGCCCTGTGATTATTTTTCTTCACTTTTTACCCTTTTGGAAATAGCTCATATTTTCCCAAGCTATATGTACTATGTAAAGAAATAACAGACCCTGTCCTGGTACCTCCATTGATCAGAGCATCATCCTAATACACAAAGGTTGCAGGTTCGATCCCTGGTCAGGGCATATACAAGAATCAATGAATGAATGAATACATAAATAAGTGGAACAACGAATTGATGTGTTTCTCCCTCCCTTCTAGCCTTCCTCCTACTCCCTGCCTTTCTTCCTCTCTCCCTCCCTTCCTCTCTCTCAAAATCAAATTTAAAAAAAAATTGTAAAAGCCCTGACTTGTGTGGCTCAGTTGGTTGGGCATCATCCCACAAAGCAAAAGGTTGCCAGTTCGATTCCTGGTCAGGGCACATGCCTGGGTTGCAGGTTTGGTCTCAGGTTGGGCCATGAATGAGAGGCAACTGATTGATGTTTCTCTCCCTTTCTTCCTCCCTTCCCCTCTCTCTAAAAATAAATAAGTAAAATCTTTTAGAAATGAAAAAAGAAATAACAGAAAAGACCATTGGAGTTCTAATTCTGGGTCTACCACCATCTGTTAACATAATTGCCCTAAATAAATTACTTAAACTATCTCCTCCTCTACATAGTGGGGCTAATAAGTAACTAACAGCTGTTGCTAAGGTGAAATGAAATGACAACATCACCAGTGTCATTTGTGTTGTATATACAGTCATTTGGCAAATACTGAGTGAATTCTGAGAGATACTGTGTTTGCACAGTATAAAAACCTCAATACATTTTATGGCATTTTCAAAAGCATAGTCCTACAAAGTACTCCTTGGTATCACATCGATGCCAAGTGGAAAGAGAGTTCCATTTCTATTTATAGAAGAAGGGTACATAAATATTTGCCACTAGAAATCATGGAACAGTTTCATAGATAAGTTTCATGTTACATCATGGCCTAATACTTTATTTCAGGACTTCTTGCATTATCTTTGGCAGTGGACAGGTACTCCCAGTCGCTGGTATTTTTTGTTGTATCTGAAGATAAGAATCCAAGGCAGAGTATAAGATTGCTTATGTTCTGTTTCCTCTTCTAGTTACATTTATTCAGAATATAAATTCAAGTATGTATATCAGGTCATTTAATATTATGGGAGACTTTTTTTCTTATAACCTTGGTTAAAATAACAGTAAAAATGATGAAGCTAACAACTTTTCTGTCCTATTATTTGGGCACGTGTCAGACATTTTGACTGTCTGTTTCACAAGATTTTTTTAAATTAAAAAACTGTCATTTTAACAATTCAGATAATACAGATGTACATAAGGTAAAATTAATTTTTTTTAATTTCTTTTCAAATTCACCCTCTTACGTTTGGTATGAATCTTTTAGATGTGCTCATTTAATATGTAGTTTTTTTTCTTTATAAAAAATAGGATTATACTTAATCTACATCTTTCATATTTAATTGTATTTTTATAATTGATATTTTTCTCAAGTGAATAAAGATTTCAATTTTATTGGTAGCATCATAGTTCATATTATGGGTATAAGTTATTTAACATCCACATTGATTTAAATTGTTAAAAACAATACGGCAATAAACATTTTGTTTATCTTGTTATGCTTGTACTTTAATTTTAATTCTGAAAATGACATCCCTGCAACAAAGCATATCTGCATTAAAATTTTTCATAGATACTAATAGGTAAAGCAATTAAAAACCTTTTTTCTAATAAGTAAAAATTTTTAAATGCTTCAGCAATTTATATTTTTACTAATGATTTTGTCGTAGCTCCCTTTATCTGCAGGGGATACATTCCAAGTCCCCCCGTACATTCCTCAAACTGCGGACGCCGAACCCCATGGATACCACGTTATTTTCCTGTACAGTAGCCCCGCTTATCTGCAGCTTCACTTTCCGTGGTTTCAGTTACCCATGGTCAAGTGCGGTCCAAAAATATTAAGTGGAAAATTGCAGAAGTAAACAATTCTTAAGTTTTAAAGTGCGCCCCATCCTGAGTAGTGTGACGAACCTCATGCAGGTCCTCGCGCTCCCTTCCAGGACGGGAAGCGTCCCTTCGTCCCGTGCGTCCGTGCTGTGCACACTCCCCGGCTGGTGGTCACTTAGTAGCCCCCGTGTGTCAGGTTGACTGTCGCAGTGCTTGTGTTCAAGTGACCCTTATTTTACTTCATAATGGCCCCAAAATGTGAGAGTAGTGATGCTGGCGATTTGCATATGCCAGAGAGAAGCCGTGAAGTGCTTCCTTTGAGGGGAAAGGTGTGTATGTGCAGGAGAAAAACACAGTATGTGTTTCACACATCCCCTGGGGGTCTTGGGCCACATCCCCCATGGATAAGGGGAAACTACTGCACACACATACCTGTGACACAGTTTAATTTATAAATTAGGCACAGTAAGAGGTTAACAACAACAACAATAATAAAATCAAATAAATAACCATACTGTAGCAAAAGTCATGTGAATGTGATATCTCTCAGCAAAACTAGCACAGGTTTCTTTTCCCTCCACCATTTTAGATAGAAAATTCATTCTTACCATAGATTTTAGCAACCTGAGTATGATTTTTTTCTTTCCTTATTAAGTCGAGACTTTTCACCTTTTCTCTTAAAGAAAGCACTTTTTGACTTCTCTTGGGCATATCTGAATTGCCAACATCGCTACTCTTGCATGTGGGGGCCATTAGTAGGTAAAGTCAAGGTTACCTTAACACGGGCACAGCGATATCTTGAAGGTGGATCTGTAACCTAGACAGCCAGCAGTGACTAGTGGGTGGGTGGGCAGAACTGAAACTGCCCATGGTGAAGCACCGGAGGGTTGAGTGCCTCTCACCCTCACCCAGGGTCGATACTGCCGGCTGCTACTTGTTTCGCCGAGCTGGGTCAGAAATAGTATATAATTTTAAGTTTCATGTCTCTGAGTACTGGTGTCTCTGCATAGTCTCATGTTTATAGCTATTTGCGGTGCATTTTGCTCTATTTGCTATTCACATATTTTTATTATTGGTTGTTTTTCTTTTTAAAAGCAATTCACGGGCTTTCTGAAAGTTCTTGCAGAAATTCAGGCAAGGGACCTTTCTTACTTTCCTTCCCATCTTTTGTTTTAGAATATTTTTATATAACATACTGGAAAATCAATGAATTATTTTGTATGTAATATGTGCATTGTTTTGTATACAGTATTTACCCACCTTTTGCCTAATTTTTAAAGATTCTATTCGTTTATTTTTAGAGAGAGGGAAAGGGAGGGAGAGAGAGAAGGAGAGAAGCATCAGTGTGAGAGAGAAGCATCCATTGGTTGCCTCTCCCACGTGCCCAGGGACTGAACCTGCGATCCAGGCATGTGCCCTGACTGGGAATCGAACCAGTGAGCTTTCGTTTTGCGGAACAATGCCCAACCAACTAAGGCACATTGGTCAGGGCTTTCCTAATTTTAATGTGTATCCCTAACATACATACTTAACCTCTAAAAGACAGTCTGTATTCTGTTATTGTAGATCAGTAGAATCTTGTAATTAAGAGTTGGAGGTGACTTTGTAAATACTGTTTGGGAAGTTTGGGGAGTCTTTTGTTTTATTTTTATTTTGTTAGTTAATGAATTAAACAGTTGTAATAGGGTCAGTAGTCGTAGAATTTTATGGTGAAGCTTAAAAATGAGGTGATACTTATTCAGTATCTGTATTCCAGTCACAGTGCTAGGCATTTCATAGGCTCAGTTTAATACAATAATAGGATACCTTTGGTTGAATCTCCATGGGTTGGACTTGAGGAAATTTGTAACAGGAGATACCCTGTTTGTAATTGGAGATAGCCATTGTAACTCTTATTCAGATAAGCAACCTCAGCTCCTAAGAAGTTGATTTTCTTGAGTAAGTATCACTATAGCTCAAATGTCTTGGCCAGCTGGATTCCTTCCACCATCCTCCACAGTAGTTATCCTAGCCTTAATTTTACAGTGTCAGGAAAACTGGAACTTGGGGTAATATTACATTAATAACAGTGAAAAGTATGTCTGTAATTTACTTGCAGTGGATTTTACTTAACAGGGTGAGAAACAATATTTACTTGATTTTTTTTTTGAAAAAACAAATTGGGTTTCTTCTTGAAATGTATTAGAATAAAAGAATAAATTGACCACCTAAATTTAAATGTTTAATTCTAAATCTTAATTTTAAGAACTATGTGTTTTTTTAACCTAAAAATTGCCTTGCATGTGTGCAGAAAAATTATGGGTCTATGTTCCTGAATTGTAGTTGATATAGAAAACATCATAGAAACTTTAGGAGCGCCATGTTCTTGTTGTTGGAATAGTAGAGGAGTTTGTCCAGGGCCTTCTAGAGCAGTTCCACAGTTTGTGCCCTTGCCAAGTAGGGTTCAGTAGGACATTGAAATCCAGTTCAAGTTTGTCTCTGCAAGCTGAATGCCTTATCACAGGCCCTTTGAGAAAGGGACCTCTTTCCTTCACAGAGGTGAGGCTGCCTTGCCAAGCTATTTCCTGTGGAGTTATATCCTCCCAGAGGGGGCGCCTTTTCCTAATGTATCTACTAAAATGGTCTCTACATCACACAAAGGTGACCTACAGGGTAGTGGCAGGCCCTGAACGTATCAATAGTAACAAATTTGGAAACAAAAAGAGTTACTGGTAACTTTCACTGGTAAATGTTCTGTTTTCATCAGGATAGGCTGATTAACCAACAACTGGAAAATCTCCGGGGCTTTACAAATAGAAATTTATTTCTCATTCACTTAACACTTTATTGCATAAATCTGTTGAATGACCTTCATGTGATGAGTTAGTGACCCAGGCACTTTTAATGTCGAGGTACAAGATTCTTTAGGGCTCATTGCTCTGCATCCAGTTAGCAGAGGGGGAAGAAGGAAAAAGATTGCATGTGAGTGGTCTTGATAGGCCAGACCTGAATGTACACGCATTACTTCTCACATCCTGTTGGCCAAAATTCAGTCAAATGGTCACATCTAGTTTAAGAGGAAGCTGGAAAAACTCACCAAGGTGTATGCTTTGAAGAAGAAGAGAACATGTGGTACCCACCACTAAGCTAGCAGTCTCTGACACGTTTCTTTTTTTAACTTTTTTTTTATTGTTGTTCAAGTACAGTTGTCTCCATTCCCCGCCACACATCCCCCCCCCCCAGCCATCCCCACTTCCCACCCTCAATCCTACCCCACTTTGGTTTTGTCCATGTGTCTGACATGTTTTTGATTGAAAAAAATACAGAAATCGTTTTTTAATCTGAAAATATTATTTTATCTATAGTGTATACATTGGGTCAGAGAGAACAATGAAAGTTGTATGTAATTTAGCTGATTAATTCCTTTCATTATATAAATGGTTGGTGGATTGGGTAACCAAGATAGGAAGGAGCAATTAAATAAAAAATTTAAATTATATATTACTTGGCAGATTGCCCAGAAGACTAGATAGAATGGTGAATACTTGCTTATGAAAGCAAATAATATTTGTGTTCACTACTGAATAGAGCCTTTTAGTGGTTTAATCCACAATGCAGAGAAGTGATATTTGATATAAAAGTTAAATATTAACCTGCTGCACCTATTTACAGGTTTATATTACTAGCCTATATTCTTAGATAGTTCTAATGTTGTTATAAGGTGACCCTTTTAAGTGATTCATGTGATCTTGTGATTTGGTACTGTTATCTTCTGAGTTAGTTAAGAAAGGAAGTGGGGAAATACCATAACTAGGAAATAGGGTTCTTCCCATTTAGCATGTGAGTATAAATGTATACACATACATTTATGTGGTCCATCTAAGGTCTAATGATTCGATGGTCCAGTCATTTACAAAAGGAATTATTTAAAATTATGAAGCATAATAGAAGTAATCTTAAAGTGCCAGCAATAGAAATGTACACTAAATATGTAATTATGAAGCAAAGTCCCATGTAATTGCCATCAGAGTAAAGAAATAGAAAATTTCCAGCACCCTGGAAGCCAGCTCCCTGTGTGTCCTTTTATTATTATTATTATTATACCCTCTTTATTTGCTGCCAGAGGTAAGTACTGCTCTGACCTGTGATAATCATTGCTTCCTTCATAGCTGTGTATGCATCCTTAAAGAGTATGGTGTAGTTAACCCCGTTTTCAAACTTTGTGAAAATGGGTCACACTGAAGGTGTTTGTCGAGTCTCATGTCACTCATGTTTGTAAGATCCAAGCTGCTACTTTATGTTACTATATTTGTTCATGTTCATTAAAATGTAGTTTATTCACAACAATTATATTTCATTGATTATGCCATTACAGTTGTCCCAGTTTTTCCCCCTTTGCCCCCCTCTATCCAGGACCCCCACTCCCTCAGGCAGTCCCCACACTATTGTTCATGTCCATGGGTCATGCACAGGTTCTTTGGCTACTCCATCTCCTAACTGTACTTTACATCCCCAGGGCTACTCTGTAACGACCTATTTGTGCTTCTTGATCCCCTCACCACTTCACCGTTCCCCCACACCCCTTTACCATCTGGGAACCATCAAAATGCTCTCCGTATGCATGGTTCTGTCTCTGTTCTTCTTATTTGCCTAATTTGTTTTGTAGATTAAATTGTTGATAGATACATATATGTTACCATTTTATTGTTCATAGTTTTGATCTTCTTTTTCTTAAGTCCCTTTAAAAGTTCACATAATAGTGGTTTGGTGATGATGAACTCCTTTAGTTTTTTCTTGTCTGGGAAGCTCTTTATCTTCCCTTTGATTCTAAATAATAGCTTTGCTGGGTATAACAATCTTGGCTGTAGGTCCCTGCTTTTCATGCCTTTGAATATTTCTTGGCAATTCCTTCTAGCCTGCAAAGTTTCTTTTGAGAAATCAGCTGACAGTCTTATAGGAATTCCCCCAGAGGTAACCCTTGCTGCTTTTAAGATTCTCTTTTTCTTTAATCTTTGGCATTTTAATTATGATGTATCTTGGTGTGGGCCTGTTTGTGTCCCTCTTGTTTGGGACTCCCTGTGCTTCCCAGGAAGTTTTCCTTCATTAAATTAGGGAAGTTTTCTTTCATTATTTTGTCAAATTGATTTCCAATTTCTTGCTCTTTCTCTTCTCCTTCTGGCACCCCAAGATGCGAATGTTGAAAAGCTTGAAGTTGTCCCAGAGGCTGCTTACACTATCCTCGCTTTTTGGATTCTTTTTTCTTCTTGTTCTGATTGGCTGTTTTTTTCTTCCTTATGTTCCAAATCATCGATTTGATTTCCAGCTTCATCCACACTACTGTCGTTTCCCTGAAAATTGTTCTTTATTTCAATTAGTGTATCCTTTGATTCTGACTGGATCTTTTTTATGCTGCTGAGGTCCTCACAGAGTTCCTTGAGCATCCTTATAACCAGTGTTTTAAACTCTGCATCTGATAGATTGCTTATCTCCATTTTGTTTATTTTTTTCCTAGAGTTTTGATGTGTTCTTTCATTTGGGCCATGTTTCTTTGTGTCCTCGTTTTGGCAGCCTCCCTGTGCTTGTTTCTATGTATTAGGTAGAGCTGCTTTGACTCCATGTCTTGGTAGTGTGGTCTAATGTAGTAGGTGTCCTGTAGGGCCCAGTGGCACAGCCTCCCCTACCACCCAAGTTGGGTACTCACAGTGCACTCTTAGTGTGGGCTGAGTACCCCTTCATCTTATAGTTGAGCCTTGGTTGCTGTTGGCAGATCAATGGGAGGGATTTACCCAGGCCAGTCAGTTGCAAGGATTGGCTGTGACCACTTACCGCCAACCTCCACCCTTCGTGGAGGATCAGCTGTGCAGAGGCAGGGTGGTGGTGCCCAAGCATGGTCTGTAGCTGTCCACTGGTGCACAGGCTCTCTGGTTTCCCAGGTGGTGCTGGCCAAGGTCAGCCCCCATCTGAGTTTTGCCCAGGGCCACCCTGCCTGGGCTGTAAAACAATGTGAGATGGCTTCTACTTGTGCTGGCTTGGAGATTTCCAGGCTAAGCCCAGCTGTGAATCTAGGCCTGCTACTGCTAGTGCTGGGCCTGGGGCCTCTTAGCAAGAGGTACAGGGATGGGGGCTCACTGAGGCTGGCTGTTGTTTGAGAGGATTTAGGAAGTTGTGAAGCAGCCAAGACTAGCCATTCATTTGGAAAAGTCTCTGTTACAGCTTGGGTGTGCCTGTAAGTTGGGTGGAATGGAATCTCAAGGATCTCCAGGGTGGGGCAAGCATGTTAGCCAGGTTGATGGAGTCTCAGATATGGCATCTGCCTGCTGGCTCTGTGGCTCTGTGGTTCTGTAGGTGAGGATTCAGAAAAGGGACAATGGCCTTTCTGTCTGGGAGAAAGCTGTCCCCCAGCCCCTGCCCTGGTGCCAGACCCTTCACCTCTTCCTGTATGCCACTGATACCTTTCAAGCTGTTTCCTTGTGCTAAAGCTCAGAGGGAGTGAGTCTGATGAAGTCTGTATGTAGGTCCTTTAAAAACAACTGGGATTCCAGAAGTTTCTTCCACCAATTCAATCTCTGCTGGTGTTTGCAGCCAGAAGTTTTGGGGACTTACCTTCTCATCCCTGGAACTCTAGGCTGGGGGACCTGTGTGGAACTGGGACTCCTCACTACTGAGATATCCCTCCTGAATTTTTATCTACCACGTGTGGGACCAGCCAGTTCCACATCTCCAGTCCTCCTACCAGTCTGGATGGACGTGGTTTCTTTAATTCCGTAGTTGTCAGACTTCTGTTCAACTCCAATTCTGACAGTTCTGAGTGATAGTGATTCTATATTTTAGTTGTAATTTTGATGTGGTTGTGCAAGGAGCTAAGCCATGTTTACCTATGCCGCCATCTTGACTGGAAGTCTGTAGTTTTCTATTGTGTGTATAAATCAAATTTTATTCATTCTGCCCTGGCTGGTGTAGCTCAGTGGATTGAGTGCGGGCTGGGAACCAGGGGGTCCCGGTTCGATTCCCAGTCAGGGCACAGGCCTGGGTTGCGGGCCAGGTCCCCAGTGAGGGCCATGTGAGAGGCAACCATACATTGCTCTTTCTCTCCCTCTCTTTCTCCCTCCCTTCCCCTCTCTCTAAAAATAAATAAATAAAATCTTTTTTAAAAAGTTTTTATTCATTCTGTTAATAGACATTTGAGTTGTTTTCACTTATGAAAAATGTTTCTATGATCATTTACATATATGCACATGCATGACTTTTTCTGTAGTACAAGCATGTTGCACATGCATGACTTTTTCTATGTCATGTGTTAGGAGTAGAACTGCTGTATCATAAGGTTAAATGTGTCTTGAATTTTACTAGATAATTTCCTAAAGTGGTTGCACACTATGCCAGGAGTGTATCAGAGTTCCCATTACCATACATTGTCGGCATACTTAATCTTGTTAGGATAAATATTTGCCATTCTGGTGGCTATGAAATTATGTCATTTTCTAATTTGCATTTTCCTTATTAATGAGATTGAAATCCCTTTTAAATGTTTTTTGACTATTTGGTTATATTCTCTTTTGTGAAGACCTTCAAGTATTTAAACTTTGTCCCATTAATTTTTATTTCTGTTTCTTATTTATAGGAATTGTGTACATATTTGAAATAATAGACTTGGTAACATAGTTAAAATATCTTCTCCTACTGTCTGGATTGTGTTTTTTTTTCTTTTTAATTCACTCTTGGAATAGTTGTCAAGAACCATCAAGGGTCTGAGATTTCTACCCTATTTGCAAGCTAAGATATTTTCTGGGTGTGTGAAAAAGACACCAGGCTCCTGTTCAGACCTGGGAGAGTTTATTACTCATGGCGATAGCACTGGTCAGAGTGACAGCACTTGGTTGCTGGTCCCTAAGCCCAGTTCGCACACGGCAATGCAGAGAGGACTGAATGCCATAATGGATTGTTCAGGGAACCTCAGTCTTTTAAATGGGCAGTAAACAAATCTGACCGTTGTCCTGGAGAGAACCATTATGTTTATTGTGCCGGACAGTGACCAAACCTGCCAAAAGGGAAACACTTTCTGTCCTTCAATGCTGTTTGCTACACAGACGGCTTTGAAGAGATAGTTTGGAATAAAGGCAGCATTGCCTCTACTTACAAGGCACACAGAAATGTATTGTAAGATGCCCATGGACCCTTTTAATAAAGAGAGGCGCCTTTTAATAAGCAGAAGTTCTTCATTTTAGTGTAGTTGAATTTATTAGTATTTTCTCTTACGGTTATTTCCCATTATACAAAAGATATTCTCCAATATCCTCTTCCAAAAGCTTTATAGTATATTTAGATCTGTATAGTATTTTAAGTTCATAACTTATCTAGAATTGATTTAGTGTACAGTATGCAGTAGAACTCCAGTTTTATTTTTTCACATATGGCTACTCAGTTATGCTAGCATCACTTATTGAGGTTACCCTTACCCTTTCACACAAATTTGTTTTAAGCAGAGTCATTTTTGTCTTATATTGTCCATATACCTGTGCATCTCATTAGGATCTTGGTTTCTGTTTTATTGTATTTCTTTCATTTTTATACAGATACTATACTGTCTTAATTCATACAGTTTTCCAATAAATTTTAATATCTGGTATACCAAGTCTTTCCATATTCTTCTCTCTTTTGGCAATTCTTGGCCCTTGGCCTCATGCAAATTTTAACATCACTTGTCAAGTTTTGCCGAAAGACCAGTTGGGATTTGGGCTGAGATTACATTTATTTGTAGACCACCTGGAAGACACTGACCGTCCATAAAATGAGATGTGCAATCAACTAGGCATGTCTCTGCATTTTTAATGATGTTCTTTAATGTCTTTAAGTAAAAATTTTATAATTTTTCTCAATAGAGGGCTTGAACATTTTTGTTAAATTTAATCCTAGGTACTCAATGCGTTTTTGATGCTGTAAGAACACAGTCTCTTATCTGCACCCCTTCAGGGTAGCTGTATTTCAGAAGTCAAGACTTGGATTGTAGCAAAGTTGTGCAACGTGTGGGCCGTGTGTTCCGTCCCCCATAGTGTTTGGGACGCGAACGTTGTGAGTAGCTCCGTCTCAGTTCACCACGGGCGTTGCCGCTGAAGGAATCGCAGACAAACTTTGTCCTCGTATCACTTCCTGTTTTGGAATTGTGGGCCTTTATTAAAATTGACATCTTTTAAGAAATTCACATTTTGACTTTTGATTATATGTAGAGTTTGGAATTTTGATTTTGGATTTAGTAGTCTGCTGGACATTTTAAATTCTAACACTTACCTTTAAAAATTTCCCTGTGCACAACCATGCTGTCTGGGAATGACCGCAGTTTTCTTTCTCCGGTTCTTACACAACAGCCCCCATTTGGCGTGCTGGTGCAGGGTTGTGCAGAGACGATCGTGCAAAATATAACTGTGCAAAGTGATCTTAAAGGAAAGGTTAGGATTGTTCTGTGACTTTAAAACAATTTTTGTCAGATTTTTACTGTTATTTATAAATGTAAAAGGAAATGAAAAACAGTAAAATTAGTGTTTATTTAGTATGTATACATAATTTAAAACATTGGAAGCTATGAGAATTAAATGTTCTATTTCTTTGTAAAATACTCAGTAAGAATAGTTTGAGCAGGTTGGATGCCAGAGGCAGGGGTCGGGGATAGGGGAAGTTGGGGGAGGGGGTCAAGCCTACATGTAAAGAGTAAGTCACGGGGATGTAACGCACAGCATGGCAACTGTGGTTAATAAAGTTGCCGAGAGAGTAAATCTTAAAACTTCTCACCATAGGAAAAAATTCTGTAGCTTTGGTGACACATTAATTAGACTTACCGTGATTATTTCACAACACACACAAATACTAAATCAGTAAAAAAAATAATAATAATAGTTTGAGCAATGCTTGTTTTTTCTTTAATGACTTATTTTTAAGAGCTATTTTAGCTTCACACCAAAATTAGGGTGGAAGTAGAGTGATTTCCCATATACCACCTGCTCCCCACGATTATAATCTCTCACATTATCAACATCCCCCGGCAGAGTGGCACCTTCCTCACAATTAATGAGCCTACACCCACCCATCAACATCACCTAAAGTCTGTGGTTCACATTAGAGTTCACTTTTGGTGGTGTGTACCCAGTGAGCTAGGGCAAATGTATAGTTATATACATCCATCATTATAGTATGCAGAGTAGTTTCACTGCACTGAAAGCCCTCTGTGCTCTGCCTGCTCTGCCCCCTCCCCAGCCCCTGCAACCACTGATCTTTTTGCCTTTTCCCAAGCATGTAATTGGATTCATGCACTATGTAGCCTTTTCATAGTGGCTTTTTCACTTACTAATATGCATTTAAGGTTCCTCCATGTCTTTTCATGGCTTGATAGCTCATTTCTTTGTAGTCCTGAATAATATTCTGTTGTCTGGGTGTGCCGCAGTTTATCCATTCACCTACTGATGGACATCTTGGTTTCTTCCAAGTTTTGGCAATTATGGATAAAGCTGACACAAACATCATGGGTGAGTTTATGTGTGGACATGTTTTCAGCTCCTTTGGGTAAAAACCAAGGAGTGCGATCACTGGATCTTATGGGAAAGGCATGTTTAGTTTTATAAGAAATCCCAAACCGTCTTCCGAAGGAACTGCACCGTTTTGCATTCCCACCAGCAACGTATGAGAGTTCGTGTTGTTCCATGTCTTCATCAGCCTTTGGTGGCGTCCGTGTTACACATTTTGGCTTTGAGTGATGGTATCTTGTTTTAATTTACATTTCCCTTAAGACATATGATGCGGATTGATGAGAAGATGATAAAATGATAAGATGATCTTATCATCTGCTTCTTTGCAGCTGTTTATCTTCTTCGGTGAAATGGTCTGTTAAGGCCTTTGGCTCATTTCTTACTTAGGTTGTCTGTTTTCTTATTGCTGAGTGTTACAAGTTCTAGATCTATCGTGGTTACCAGTCCTTTATTAGATGTGTATTTTGCAAATACATTTTCCCAGTCTATGGCTTGTCTTCTCATCTCTTGATACTGTCTTTCAAAGAGCATAAGTTTTTAACTTTAATGAAGTCTAGCTTATCAGTTGTTTCTTTCATGTTATATGTAAAGAATCATCACCATACTCAAGGTCATCTAGGTTTTCTCCTCGGTCATTTTGTAGGAGTTCCATAGTTTTGCATTTTTCATGTAGGTCTATGATCCATTTTGAGTTAATTTTTGTGGAAGGTGTAAGGTCTATGTCTTAATTCCCCCCCTTTTTTTTTTGCATGTGGATGTCCAGTTGTTCCAGCACTATTGGCTGAAAAGATTTTTTTTTTTTGCTCCATTTCCTGCTCTTTCATCAAAGATCAATTGGCTATATTTATGTGGCTGTATTTCTGGACTCTCTCTTCTGTTCCATTGACGCATTTATTCTTTCACCACTACCTCGGTGTCTTAATGAACGTAGCTTTATATTAAGTCTTGAAGTCGAGTACTGTCAGCCTTCCAACCTTGTTCTTCTCCTTCAATATCGTGTTGGCTGTTCCAGGTCTCTTGCCTCTCCACATAAACTTTAGCGTCAGTTTGTCATTATCCATAGGATAAACTGCTGGAATTTTAATTGAGGTTGCAGTGAATCTATAGATCAAGTTGGGGAGGACTGACATCTCGATAACATTGATAATGGTCCCTTTTGCCCTCCCTCTGGTAGAGTAGTTGGGTTTTTTTTTTTCTTCTGATATTATCATGGGAACCTGGATGAGCTCTTGAAAGTAATTCTCACAATATTGAGGGGTTCACCCTATGACTGTGCCCCCCTGGAGTGTGTAACTCCGAATTGTTCACATAGAGCCTCCAGCAATTTGTCAAATTACAGTTCATGTTCCCCTCACCCAGCACTGTTTCCAAGGTGGTTTCTGCTCTGGAGTGCGCACCAGTTCGGCTGTGACTCGCTGTGTTCACCTGTCCCCTCTGCAGTCCTGGGCGTTGGTTTGCCCTCTGTCTTCCCCTCTTACATCTCCAAGAAAAGTTGATGATTTTTCAGTCTCTTCAGCTTTTGACTTGTTGTTAGGGTGGTGTGGTGACTTACAGGCTCCTTACATGGAGAACCAGAAACTGGAAGCCCCACCCAAAGCTCGGTTATTGTCTTTTTATCATCATGTGACTTGGTGAATTGTTTTTCTCTTTTCTATACTTGGGTTAGCTTCCAACTTTATCCTTTGCCCTTTCTATGCCACGAAATATCTCTGAGAGTTTCTGTAATGTGAGTTTTTCTTTCTTTCCCCTTCCTTCCTTCCTTCCTTTCTTCTCTATTCTTTTCTTTTCCTCTCTTTCTCTCTCTCGCCGTCCACTTAACCACACTCACTTTCTGCATTTATGTCATTGTGTTCACCTCCGCCCTCTGACTGCTCACCCGGAGTCCCCCAAATGGCAGTGCTATCAACATTCCCACAGACAGCTGTTTCTATAGCTACATTTACAGTTGGTTAGAATTTCACTCCAGTATTATCGCTTTTTATTTCTTTGCTGCACTTTCATCTTTGCTGGCTAATTCCTTCTTTTGGTTCTTCATTTTTGTAACGTGTCATGTGGGTTTATCACTGTAAGACGATGAGGCAGCATGGCTACATCTTTACTGCCTGTGTGAACTGAATAACAGACGCGCAGTGATTAATCACTCACAGGCGTTGAAAGAATGAAGTTATTGGTCACTCACTGATCATGATATACAGCTGTCGTTCACAGTGATTTGTGGACCAAAGACCTAGCAGTTAAGTCTGTACTTTATACAGTTACTCACTTTTAACATATGAGTAACTAAAATTCAAAACTGTGTTGTTGGAGGAGTGATAATTTAACTAAACTGTAAGTAACTGAAATTTCTCCATATGGGACCATGCGAAGTGAGGACCGCCTGTACCTCTTCCTTTCTTTTTCTAGCCTTAGCTCTCCGCCAGGTGCCTCCAGTGCCGTGGCGAATGTGACGTGCTCGTCTTGTTCCTGGTCTCGAAGGAAGACCTTTTTTTTTTTTTAAGATTTTATTTATTTATTTTTAGAGAGAGGAGAAGGGAGGGAGAAACAGCAATGTATGGTTGCTCCTTACATGGCCCTCACCAGGGACCTGGCCCGCAACCCAGGCATGTGCCCCGACTGGGAATCGAACCGGGACCCTCCGGTTCCCAGCCCGCGCTCAATCCACTGAGCTACACCAGCCAGGGCTCAAAGGAAGACCTTTTAATCTAATCATTTTTTGATGCTTGCTGTAGAGTTTTAGTTGTTTGGTTTTTTTTTTTTTTTAATCTATCAGCTTATGGTATTCCCTTCTATTCTTAGTTTGCTAAGAATTTTGATCATGACTGGATGCTGAATTTTATCAATCATTTTGTCTATTGAGACAGTTACATGATTTTTAACTTTTGTGGCAAATAATTGATTGATTTTTTTTTTCTGGTGCTAAGCCAAGTTTGCATTCTTGGGATAAAACACACTCGGTCTTGATGTTCTATCATTTTTATACATTGTTGGATTCCATTTGTTCATGAATGAAATTGGACTGTAATTTTCCTTCTAATATTTTTTCTTCTTGAATTTTGATATCAAGCATTTATAAAATGATTTGAGGTTATCCCCCTCTTTCTCCTTCTTAAAGAATTTCTCTAAGTTGTAATTATTTCTTTTCTTCATTGTTCAGAAGTTCTTACTGGTGAAGCCATATGTAGCCTAGAGTTTTCTGTGTGAAGATTTAAAATTATTACTTTAATGGCAGTATGACCGATGAATCTATTTTTTTCTCATGTAAATTTTGGTAAAGTAACCAAAATTTGGTAAAGTAACATTTTTTCCTAGAATTTGTTTGTTGGTCAAATTTATTGGCAAATTGCTCCTAATAACTTGGTATTTTTCTTTTATCACATGGAGCTCTGGAATTTCTTTTTCATTCCTTATGTTGATTTTTTTTATGCCTCGGTTTTCTTTGAGCAGCCTCACCAGAAGTTTGCCTATGTTAATAGTTTCTTCAGGTAATTAACTTCTGACTTTGTTCATCTTCTCCATTACATGTTTTCTATTGATTCATTTATGGTTTTATCTTTTATTTCCTTCTTTTTATTTTCTTTGGGATTAGTCAGCTATTCATATTTTTAACTTGTTGGAGAAGTGAGAAATGCTTGAATTGTTGATCTTCCGACTTTCCTCTTTTCAAATATAAGTATTTAAGGATATGTTTCTCTCTAAACTGACAGCATTCCATAATTCTTACTATATAATGTTGACTTGTTTGGTTGTAGAAATTTTCCAACCTCCATTGTGATTTCTCCTTGGACCACTGAGTTAGTGTCTTCATTTTTTTTATTTAATTTTTGGTTACAGTTTACATACAATATTATATTAGTTTCAGGTGCACACATAGTGATTAGACATTTATATACCTTACGAAGTGATCACACCGGTAGGTCTAGTGCCCATCCAACACCATGCAGCACCTTCATTCTGAGACTCAGTGTGATGGGATAGCCTCTATCGGGAATGTCTGTACATGGAAAACAGGGCATGGCAAATCAGGTCCTAATTCTTAAAGCTCCTACTTAGAATAAGTGTATATAATACAACAATTCTACTCTCATTTCATTAGCCAAAGTAAGTCAGGTGGCCAGCCTGGTACCCCGGGGGTGGGAGAGTGTGATACTTCCTTGGAGAGAGGCAGGGGACAGACCCCCATCTACTGTGTTTTTTTACCGGCAGCCTTACCGAGATGAAATTCACGCACCATAAAACTCACCATGTTAAAGTGTACAATTCAGTGGTGTTTAGTAGATTCACAAAGCTGTGTAATCATCACCAAAATCAATTTTTGAAAACATTTTTGTCACCCTCCAAAGGAAACACTGCGCTTATTAGCAGTCACTCCCTGTTTCCCCACCAGTCCCCCAACACTGGGCAGTCACCAGTTTACTTTGTGTACCTGTGGATTTGCCTGCCCAAACGCTTTCTGGAAGTAGAATCATACAATGTGTGGTCTTTCATAACCGGCTTCTCTTACCTAGCATACTGTTTTCAGGGTTCATCCATGCACTTCACTCCTTTTTATTGCTTAGTAATATCCCACTGCCTGGATATACCTGTGGATATGCCGCATTTTACTGATCCATTTGTCATTTGGGTTGCTTTTACTTCGGGGCCGTCACCGAAGAGTACTGCCATAACCGTTCACGTACAGGTTTTTAAGTGAACACATATTTTCATTTCTCATGAGTGTACAATTAGGAGTAGAATTGCTTAGGCCATTCGGTAACTTTGTTTAACATTTTCAGAAACTGCCAAAGTGTTTTCCAAAGTGGCTACACCATTTTATATTTTCACCAGCAATGTATGAGGGTTTCAATTTCTCCATATTCTCACCAACACTTGGTATTATCTGTTTTTTTTCTTTTTCTTTTTTTTTTTAACTTTAGCCATCCCGGTGGGTTGGTAGAGAATGTTTTAAATAGGAGAGTATAGTTTACCACATTCAACTTGGGTATACCTACTCTATGCCTGCATCTGGATGTACAGGAAACATTTTTAAAGAATCAGGTATTTGTCTCACTTGAGTGTGGAGACTGTGACTTACTCATCTGTTTGAATTTGGGGCCAAGGAATGAGTAATTGAATGAATGAGCATATTAACGTAAGGATTTGATAAATACTGTAAGAAACATAAGCAAAGCACTTTGTGAAGGTTTCCCACAAGGAATAATAATTTCAGAACTGGGGCTGAGTCATTTTTAGGAGAGTTTTGAATAGGAATTTGTGTCATGAACAGTAATGTTTCTGTGAGCTTAAGCTCATATCTGTGATGCTATTGGGGTGGAAGAAGTTACCCGCTTATGGTTGGTTTAACCATAACAGTACATGTATTCTTAATTAACCATTTAAAAATTGGTAATGTCTTATTTTAAATATGTAGTTGACATCTATGAAGAATATCATAATCTCTGTTTTTAAGTTTTTGAGAAAAATCCTCCCATAAATAGCATGACATGATTACTGGAAACTATTGAGTGCCGGATAGGTAGATGAAGTAGTAGCATCTTAGCCTCTTGTTGGATAAAGCAGGTAATGTCCCTTCCTCTTACAGAGGAAGGATTTAAGGGGTAAATATGTAAAGAGAAGTAAGAAAAAAGAAAAAACACTGTTTTTGAATCCTGTAGAACCAAAAGTCCAACAGCAATAGTATTTGAAATAACTTTAATTCCAGAGAGAATTGAAAATCTGGTGTTAGAGCAGGTAACTTAAAAACTGCTCGTTAGAAACTAAGGAATCTGATGACTTTTTAAAATCAAAATAAAAAACCCCAAACGACAGTGAGGTAGTGTTATTAACAAATGCTAGGTAACATTCCCTCATCAGTGCTGTGCTTCAGACCTGACGGGTTTGCACCTGCAGCCTGTGTCTTCATGCCCCTGGATGGAAATGAGACATGCTTTACATATGTGGGGTACAAATGGCTCTTACCCCAGCTTTGCGAGAGAATGTTCATTTCATACTTACAAGAGGTAAGGGTCAAAGGTAATGCATTACTGTACATATCTTGTTGGCAAGGGAAGGTGTAACCAACAGAGGACACTTGGTATTGTTAAAGGAGGCAGAGCTGCCTCGCAAGGAGAGCTTGGGGGAAGTGTGATAAGCTGTGCATGGTGTTTGAGTAGTACACCTCCAACACGCGTGCACATACATGTGCAGACGGACAGGACTCCCACCCCAGCCTGGCATGTAGCCTTCTTTTACTTAGTAATATGTGTGAGGGTTCCTCCAGGTCTTTTAATGATGTGTGTTTGTGTGTGTGTTTGTTTGTATATCTCACACATATTATAGTTGTGTCCTCAATGAAAACACACAGTTTCCAGGAAAAAAAAAAAAACCTGCTTGTTTTTCCACTTGACTGCGGAACAATTATAGCTTCTAGGAGCCCTTCTCCTGTTCCTGGGAAAATAGCTGGGTTGACTGGTATTTGCATAATCGTCTTTAGGGCTATTGTGGGCGGGTTTGGGCTGCGGACACAGGACCACAGACTGGCCACCTGTCCAGAACAAACGGGCTCGGCCTTTGTGCAGCATTATCATCTGTTTCTCCACAGTCTTCTTTCTGAATCACGAATAATTTGATTAAATATTATAAAACTGTTATTTAGGAAATGTTTGTGTTGCACTTAAATCTTCCATCTTGGGGAGAGTGAAATTTCCTGCGTATGCCACTGTCACAGCGATGTATTTCCACACCCCCTCTGGCATAGTTTTGTATCTGCTTTTGTGAAATTATCCTCATGAATATTAATTAGGAATGTGAGAATTTAAAAAGAAACTTCAAAATGATTTGTAGTCATCCTTCTATAAATTATAAATTATATGTCTGTTTTCTAGGAGTCGATTTCACGTATGTGGAATACTTAATGAAATTAGTGGTCGATGAATTAGTAAACATTTCTTTAAATTACTTGCCAGTTATTTTTGGGCACAGTTTGCCGGGTGACGACAGTGACCTGGTCTCTCAGTTCTCGCGGGTGCGTGTGAGCGGGCGGGAGGCCGAGCGCCGCGGGGAGGCGTTCGGGCACCCGCAGTGGACACGTCGCTTCCTTTGATTGTTGTGACTGCCGTTTGCGGTAGGTGGCGGTGCACTTACTGAAGTCCACTTTCATTTTTAGCAGTTGTAGGTCTGTGGTAACTCTGAGCAGAAAGTAGAGTCCGCAGTATCCTCGGTCCCCACGCGTGCGCGGCCTCCCGCGCCGACGCCCCACTCCAGAGCATCTACGCGTCTTTGTGACTGCAAGTCCGCCGTGGGGTGGACCCCTGGTGTCGCACACTCTGCGGGTTTTGGCAGATGTATGACGACACGTGTCCCGCATTGTCGTATCGACAGAACAGTTTCCCGGCGCTAGAAGCCTTCTGCGCTGCCCTCCCCGTGTCTCCGCGCCCAGCCCGGGGACCGCGGGTCTTTCCCGTCTCTGCAGGTCTGCCTTCTCCAGAATGTCGTGCAGTCGGAATCACACAGTCCGTACCTTTCAGGTCAGCCGTTTTCGCAGAGCAAAAGGTTCCTCTGTGTCTTTTCATGACTTGACAGCTCACTTCTTTTTAGTGCTGAATGGTACTCCATTGTCTGGGTATGTGACGTATTGCCCATTCACCTGCTGAAGTATTGCCCTTATTTCACAGACGATGAGACAGAGGCGAGATCGAGTGAGCCGCCCGCGATCACGTACACAGCCCCTGTAAGGGCCGAGACCCAGCGCGGCCGCGGCCGTGGCCGTGGCCCCGGGGCCGCCCACGCCGCCGGGCGCAGCGTCCCGCGGGGGGCTTTCCGCCGGCGCCCCGCCTGCTGGCCTTTGTGTGTCGGTCTGCCGGCAGTTTTCATTGATTAACTTGATTTATAGATGATACTCTAGTGAAAAGTAAACTGTTTTGAAATAACTAAGGCTCAGCACTTGAAATTATTATTTGCTTCTTGATTTGATACCTTCCTGTTCCTGTTAAAGAGGGAGCTGCGTTTGCAGCTGTCTCGAGGTCCCGCGGGCAGTTCAGCCGCGCTGACCGATCTAACGCTTTTCTTTTGTTGAAAAACAGCAGCGACTGACTTGTTCCCCCCACAATTCAAACCTTCCTGTCAGAGAGGTACACGTTTAATACAAATAGTTACCAATTAATCTAGGTCTTGAAACATAACGTTAACAAAATATTGAAACAAATTACAAGTCTCATAATGTTTAGTGACTTTTTAATGTTTTTAATAAGCCAAAATTACATAGATTTTGCTCTAAAAATTGATAAGCCGTAATTTATATTTTCCAATTGATGTTTCAATATTATAAACTCCCCCAAATTCAGTTTTTACCAACCAATAATATTAATCTTTATTAGAAGATGACTGTAACACACAGTGGGAAAACGTTGCTTTTCTTACTAATAGCTTCCAGCAATTTGGAAAGAAAATTTCGCAAAATGTGAGGGAAAGGAAAAGCATTCCTAAAAGTATAGCCATCATTTCTTGGTTAAACAATCTAGATCTGCAAAATGGAAAATGAAGTAAAAGCTGTTAAAATAGTGGAGGTAAGCTGAGTCAGTGCCTTTTAGTTAGTAGGGTTTTCTCTTAAAATTTGCATTTAAATTAAAGCTCGCTTATAAATTTCTATGGGAGTAAATGGAGGGACTCTCTAGGAGAAAACACGACGGGAGGGGTGAAAGTCGTTGACGGTAAACTTGAAAATGATGGAATAGCTGACATTTGATACTTAACATTGGGTGGATTTGGCCCTGCGCCTCCTGAAGGGAATATGCTTTTTATTCAACAAACCTCCAAGTTCTATACTCATATTGGCAACAGCACCGTATAAACGGGACATTTAACATTTCCTCTCCAAGTCCAACAAGATTTATACACGTTCTTGCTCTTACGAAATTGTCGTAATACTCAGCAGAGAAGTAAGCAGAGTTCAGGCAGATGCTTTTATGTCTCTTGTGTACATCGAAGCCAACACCGTGTGTTTTGTGTAAGTGTAGTGACTTGACTTAAGATGACACCCCACCGTTCCAAGGAACTATCTTTTTAGATATGTTGTAATGATTCTATTGTAAGTACGGTGGTAGTCATGGTGCTTTTATTCTGAAATGAGTAAAAGAATGATATTGGAGAGTCTTTCTTAAAGAGAATAACTCTGTGTGGAACTGCCTGGAGAGTAGATATCTCCTGGGCACTAACAAAAACAGTTCACTATGTGTGTAAGCATCAGCTTCAAAGAACAAGCCGCACGTGTGCAGGTGACAGTTTACTCCACCCCCCATCTCCACGGTCCCCTGCTGTTTTTCACGTCACCTGTTTTTCGCCTGAGTTATGCCAGGCCCTTTTTCCTTTCTCAGTCGGTCAAATTCCTACTTGTTCTTTCAATTCTAGTTCTAGTATACTCCAGTTAACATAGACTTTCCTGACATGTCACTTTAGGAGATATAGTGGCTTTTCCTCTTTTTGTATACTTCTGCTAAACCTAGTATTATTTATGTTATAGTCCAACAACTTTTTCTGTAATCAAACAGCCTCCCCCTCCCTGGGGGTTATACCATCATCCATCCAGTTGTGTAAGGTCAAAATCCAAAGGTCATTTTTGTTGTCTCCATCCTTCTTACCTTTTCCGTAGCTGGACAGGGCATTGCCAATCAGGTCAGTTTTCTCTGTGACAGATTTTTGTACTCAGCCTGCTTCTGTCTTAGTGCCCCCGCCACAGTTGAAGGTGTTATTATTTCTACCCAAATACTGCAGTAGTCTTCTTTGGATCTGAAGAGTCCCTTGTAGATAGCGTGCAGTTGGATAATGTTTTTTTATATCTATTCTGCCAGTCTGTCTTTTGAATGGAGAGTTTAATCCATTTACATTTGAAGTAATTATTGATAAGGAGGTATTTCTGTCATGTTGAATTAGTGTCTCTCTTGTGTTGAGTTTTTTGCAATGAAATGTTTTAATTTTCTTATTTCCTTTTGTGTATATTGTATAGCGTTTTTCTTTGTGGTTACATTTAACATTCTAAAGTTGTGACACTCTAATTTGAATTTATACCAGCTTAACTTCAGAAGCATATAAAAACTCTACTCTTTTACAGTTTCATTCCCACCCTTGTTATTTATTGATGTCAAAAATTACACCTTTGTATGTTGTGTGTGTAAAAACAAACAAAAAATTGGTTCTTAGTGCATAAGTAAATGCAGCCAAATGTGGATTTACATACTAAAGTTAACAGTAATGCTAGCTTTTAGACTAACAATTTTTAAAAAGTGTTACTCTATTAAGTCATGTAGAAAACAAAAATTGATGTTACAGACCTCTTTTACAATAATACCAGCTTTTGTAATTGCCCATATATTTTCCTTTATTCCTTGATACAACTTCAAGGTTATTCCTTGATACAACTTGAGGTTATGGTGCACCACGCGTTTCTCACAAAACAGGCCTAGCGGTTACACACTCCCTCAGATTTTGTTTATCTGAAAATGTCTTAATTTCCCCCTCACATGTGAAGGACACTTTTGCTGGATATAGTAATTGACAGTTTCTTTCTTTTAGCACTTTGAATATTTCGATCCACTGTCTTTTGCCCTCCCAAATTTCTGTTGCGAAATCTGCTGGTAATCTTATTGGTCAGCCCTTGTATGTGGCAAATTGCCTCTCTGTTGCTGCTTTCAAGATTTTCTTTTGGTCTTTAGCTTTTGACAGTTTGATTACAATGTGTCTCACTGTGGGTCTCTGAGTTCATCCTACTTGGAATTCATTGAGCTTCTTGGCTGTTTATATTCTAGACAAGAAGACATTTGTCAAATTTGATCACTATTTCTTCCTATAATTTCTGTGTCGCTTTCTTTCTCTCCTCTTAGTACACCTGCGGTGCATCTGTTGGTCCATTTGATGGTGTCCCAAGGGTTCCTTAGGCTCTGTTTACTTTTCTTTCATGGAGAATAGGGGTGAAACAGTGGCTGCCCACCTCTCTGCCTCCACCTCCTTGATCAGAAGCAGTGATCAGTGGTCAGAGCACAGGTCTCTGATATTTGGACGCCAAGCCGCTTACTCTGCATGCAGTCTGCTCCAGAAACAAGTGCTGCCTACCACGGGGCTGGGAGCTGGGGGTTAACGACTGTTGAGCTAAGTAAAGAGATAGGCCAAAATTGACTTCATTTACAGTCCAAGCATTCTCCCGGAAGTTGCAAGCCTTTAAGGGACTTCAGGGGTTCAAAACAGTTATATGAGACAGATTCTGCCATTGAGTGTATTGTCTGAGTTAGGAGATAGATTCCTGGTGCTTCCTACTTCACCGTCTTCCCAGGATCTTCTCATGCAGTAGTCTTCTAATGGGGCTATAACTCAGCAGCAGGCAGGTGGAAGAGGTGCATGGGGCAGTGGAAAGTATTTCAAGACTTTTCTTAAGCATGGAGGTGAAGTTCTCTATTGCTGTTAAAGTAACTTAATAGTAGTAAAGGCAACAACCATTGTATAATTTACGTCAGCTTGAGAAGTGTCCAACGTAAGCAGCAGACTTGTTAATTTTTAAATGTCATTTGCATAATGTTGAGAATTTGATGACAGAAAGTTATAGTATAGAGGTAACATTTCCTATAATTTGGTAGAGCCATCTGTATGTTGAGGGGAAGAAATGGATACCGCATAACCTGTGCGGGAGCCGTGGAGCACACTCCCGCTCGGCCTGCTGATGTAAATAGTCAAAAGGTTAAGCCATCAGTCCATTTGCCAGTGTCTGCTGAACAGTGGCTTTCTTTGTGTTGCTTCACTTGTTAGAGCAATATTGAGAGATGAAACAAAGCAGGTCTTACAGAAGACACTGATGGCTTTTTTAAAAGTTGGAATGGGATGTTATTGGATGTTCTAAAGAGGGTATTCATGGTACCTTTTTATGGAAACCACTGTTCTAGAGTAAACTGTATTTGGAAAATCAAATCAACATTATATGTGAGTGATGCTCAGACAAACATAAATACATTTATAAGTCTAGTGTGCCAGTTTTAGGGAGTATTGTTGTGGGCTAGGGGAGTGATTTTAGAAACCAAATTGCTTTTTGAAATAACCATATGTTTATTTTCCTTAGCCACTTAATCCGGGTAGCTTTTATGTCTACGTAAGTAATTCTCTCATTTGTAAGACGTAGCTTTAAGCATAACATAAAAGGGAAACCAATTAAGTGTAGAATTTCTTTGGAGGCATGAAACGCTATTTAGGACTTTTCCTATAGTGGCCACAGAGCATTTCTCGCGCGTGCAGGCGAGACCTTGAGCAGCTGCGGGGAGCACACAGAAGCCGTGACTCCTGCCTCTGTGAACTAACGTGAATGAAGTCTTTCATCTACAGTCTCACTGTTTGTCTGTGTCATGAATCCCTCATCTCATCTCTGAAGGGCTCATTCAGTTTAATACAGTTCAACTTTGTGGTGGAGAGCTCTAGAAATTGCTCTCGTGACTTATAATGCACAAAAAAGATAAACTAATTTAAGAATTTTTTAAAGATTTAGATAAAATCCACACTAAAATGGTGGGGTTTTTTTTTGTTTTGTTTTTTTTGCAAAGATTTAGAGCAACTGGGTTCTGAATTGAAATATAACTAGTTATGTGATCTTAAGTAAATTCTGGATCCTCTTAGTGTCTGATTTTTCTGTGGTTATGGCAAAGCCTAAGAGTTCAGAGGAGTCAATGTTTTGAAATGCCTGTGAAGTTCATGTGTTTTATATAATTTAGTCCTGCTCATAATCTGAGGCCCATCTCATAGCTCATGTTCTGTATGGCGTGCTCTTCAGCCACTTCAGCAGTGATTAAACTGAAAAAAGTCACATATCATTTAGATGTAATGTTTTTTGTATAGTAAGGAGGATCCATTTCATTTTTTTAAAGATTTTATATGTTTATTTATTTTTAGAGCAGGGAAGGAAGGGAGAAAGAGAGGGAGAGAAACATCTATGAGTTGCCTCTGCTACGCACCCATCTGGGGACTGGCCTGCAACCCAGGCGTGTGCCCTGACAGAGTGGGACTGGTGACGACCTCTCGGTCCGCAGGCCAGCGCCCAGTCCTTTGTGCCACACCCACCAGAGCTCATTTAGATGTAACTGTTTTTTTTTTAAGATTTTATTTATTTATTTTTTTTAGAGAGAAGGGAGGGAGAAACAGCAATGTATGGTTGCCTCTTACATGGCCCTGACTGGGAATTGAACCGGGACTCTTTGGTTCCCAGCCCTTCACTCAATCCACTGAGCTACACCAGCCGAGTCATTTAGATGTAACTTCGTAAATATCAGATGATCTTTACCTCATCTCTGTGCTGATATCACGTTTTGTCATTTAGTTGACAGTAACCTGTGTGTTGCCTCCCATTTTATGTCACATACTCTTATTCCTGTCCACATAGCATGAGTTTTCTGAATTCAGGGAATGTGACTCCTTTGAACCTTTGCAAAAAATTAACGCGTAGTGCTAACTTTGGAATAAGCTTCTGTTATTTTTTTTTTTTGCTTTAGAGTATACATACATGTTCTCTTCCAATAGTGAAGAATGTCAAATTTGACTTTAATTTTCTAAGGAAATTATTTCATATATTAAAACTACCCGGTCATAATCTTAGAAATCTGAAATAGTTCCCCAACCTTTGAGCATATGAAAATTAAGACCCAAGGAAATTTTGACTCAAACATTTCTAACTAAGATTGGTAAAAAACACAAAGGAGCATGTGTATTATATGTTAGAAATAAAATAATGTAGGTGACATTTATTCATGCAATAAGTGAATATTATTGGCATCAACTAAGTGTTAGGCTCTTTGCTGCTATAGCCTGGAGACATAGTGATTTAAAAAAAAAAAGACAAGATTTCTACCTGATGGAGTTTATAGTTAGTAAACAGACAAAATAATATTTAGCCTTGGCTGGTATGGCTCAGTGGATTGAGCACTGGCCTGTGAACCAAAGGGTCGCTGGTTCAATTCCCAGTCAGGGCACATGCCTGGGTTGTGGGCCAGGTCTCCAGTGAGGGGTGCACTAGAGGCAACCACACATTGATGTTTCTCTCCCTCTCTTTCTCCCTCCCCCTCTCTCTAAAAATAAGTAAATAAAATCTTTTAAAATAATAATATTTAAACCAGATAGTAATGGTGTAATAAGGATTGTGAATGATTAGGGCGGTATGAGAGAGAATAACTGGCTAGAAAGTGAGGTACTTTGTATACAGCAATTAGAAGAGGCCTCAGAAAGACACAAAGTAACACCCAAAGGATAGGGAGGTGTCTACGTCATGGTGTCTAAGTATGGTTTCTTTCTGAAAGGACTCAGAATTCCTTGGAAAACTAGCTTACTGAAGATCTGGAACAGGAACGGCAAAAGAAAACAAGAAACTATCAAAATCTGTTGGGGTCACGTGATATGGGAGCCAACTTGGAGGGACTCCCACTGACCACAGGTGTTGCAGTTGACACATGAAAAGAATAGTGACGGCAATAAATTGAAACATACCTTTTATTCAAAATATATGAGTTCACAATGCAACTTTAAAAAGTCATTGTCTACCTTAGGACCAAAACAGGGCAATGAAATATTTATCTTGCCTTTCCTCTGAGATAACCAAATTGTTCAAAAAGATCATTCTTTAAAAAGAATTTTAGCTAGCCCTGGCTGGTGTAGCTCAGTGGATTGAGTGCAGGCTGGGAACCAAGCGGTCCCGGTTCGATTCCCAATCAGGGCACGTGCCTGGGTTGCGGGCCAGGTCCCCATGAGGGCCATGTGAGAGGCAACCATACATTGCTGTTTCTCTCCCTCTCTTTCTCCCTCCCTTCCCCTCTCTCTAAAAATAAATAAAAATTAAAATTAAAAAAAAAAGAATTTTAGCTAATGAATGCAGAAAAAATGATTATTCTACTTTAATGAAATGAAGTACCTAGGTAATGAAATTTCTCATATTTTCATGTAAACTTTTGAATATTTTGTGTTAGAAAATTTTAAAGTAAGTGTAAAGGAAGAGCAGTGAGAATTCAGCAGGTAGGAATGGGAGTGGTGGAAAAACATTTCCCGCAAACAGGAACAGTGTAAGCAAGTTGCAGAAGTGAAAAAATACTGTACATATTCAGGGAAGACTTGGTAATTGGGTTCGTCCAAGAACAAGGTATATAAGTGGCAGTACTTCGGGTATGCAGTTATATGTGAGTTCTTAGAATTCACAGTCCCTGGAAATAGTGAAACTAAATTATTGCCAAGTTCAGAAGGAACCTGAGATTCAGAGGAGCTTCTCTCCAGTTCCCGCTACCCTTTGTCTCATCGAAGTGGTAAACACAAGCATTCAGCAGTGGGTTTCATGAAGCCAAATTGATTTGGCAGCAAACCTTAGTAGAAAGATATCATGTAGAGAAAGCAGCATTAAATTTACCTGGGTAATCTCTGCTTAAAGTATGCAATCCATTAATGTGATTGCTTTTTATCAGCATTTTATTTATTCTTTTAAAGTTGTATGTATAGAGATGAGCATCTCAAAGTCATTAGTAATCCATTACATTGGGCCTTGATACAGTATTAGAGGACTGCATATGTTCCCATCTAAAGGCAGTATGGCCCTCGCTGGTGTAGCTCAGAGGATTGAGTGCCGGCCTGAGAACCAAAGGACCAAAGGGTCGCTGGTTTGATTCCCAGTCAAGGCACATGGTCCCCAGTGGGGGGCGTGTGAGAGGCAACCACACATTGATGTTTCTCTCCCTCTTTCTCCCTCCCTTTCCCTCCCTCTAAAAATAAATAAATAAAATCTTTTTTAAAAATTAAAAAAAATAAAGGCAGTGTGTTCTGTATTTAGAATGAGTAGTGTAACCTCACTTGCCAACAAAATAATCTTCTCTGTTCAAATCCTGATACCCTCCCATTCCTATTGTAGATAAATATTCTGTTTTGTCCAGTTTCATGTTCTATGGATAACAACAATTGGTGGGTGTATTTTGTTGTAAAACTATTTTTTTCATTTGAAGTGACTTGTGCCATGGTGTTATTTAGAAAGTCAAAAGCCCTTAAAATCTGTCTTGAAAAGTATTGGCATACTTTTCAAAAGTATTGGCAACACCAAGGCTTATTCATTGATTTTTTTTACAAGCCCATGTGTACACCTGTCTGACCCCAATGTTATTGCCATGCCTGGTGTGTGAGAGTCCGGCTGCTGGAATGTGGAAACGCAGGGCACGGCACAGCAGAGGAACAGGGCCACTGGGGTGTCGGGCGGTGTGACCAGAGCCTTGAGGAGGTGGCAGCTCTGTTCCCTGTGGTCTTCCAGAGGCAGGGCGTCTTTACGGCGGTCAGATAGTTTGGTGAAGTAAAAATGCGTGTCCGTTTCAATTTTCTCATCCTTATACTCACCCTTTTCCTAGGAATGGAGACCAGAGAAGACTGTGACAATGATGAGATAACAGTGTTCTACCCTTCAACGCGGATGCTTTATTTCACAACTAAATTTACATTTGGGAGGATGGGATTTGCCAAGCACCGTAGTTAGGGAAAGGGTCTCCTTTACAACACAATACTTATTTTATTCAATAAATATATTTTCTTAAACAGGGGATCCAGAAGCTGGCTAGTCAATATCTGAAGAGAGATTGGCCTGGAATAAAAGCTGATGATCGGAATGATTACAGGTAATGTAACGAAGTCGTTCCTGCCTGTTTTCTTTAAAAAACGGCTTCGCTGAGAGCCATGTCCCATATAGATAATATAGACTCCAGTTTTTGTAATTGCTGCTTTTTTCTGCTATGTTTTTAGACAATTTCAAAATAATAAAAATTGTTAATGTTTCACAACATGTGTAGATAATCTATATAAAATAGATCATTTTATGTCTTAGGCCAAGATTACACTTGTTTAATTAATACCCACATGTGGAATTTAAAGAGCCGATGACAGAGGAACAAACGATTTCCTCAGCAACCTGCAGAGGAAGCGTGTTGCAACAATAATGAAGCAAGATGGAAATAATGAAACCACTATCATTGATTCTTTATTCCAAAACAACTAAATTTGGAGAGATGAGATTTTGTGAGCCTAGGGGAACAGGGTTTCTAAGTTTGTTTGTTTGTTTGTTTGTTCATTTATAAAAAGGGTATCCAGATGGACTGATTGAGTTAAAAATCAGGCATCCAGAACTTGGCTAGTCAGTATTCCCCATACACACTTTAAAGAAGGTAGAGGACAACAGGATATAAATTCTGTCCTTGGGAACCTACAGATATCTTTAAAGTATTTGTAATCTTGATAAAGTTAGTATCTTTTTGAGGTTAATTTGGGAGTACTTACTGGCTTTTGTGCCCAAGACTGTCCTTAGTGTTGAGGGAACCAAAAGTCAAAGACCTGTTTCGGGGTTTGCCCTCTTGTTGGTGTTAAAGCTAGCGCCCATGAGACAAGAGCAGAGAACCCAGAGCAATTAAAAACTCGTGCCGAAGTGTGTGGCTGGAGGTCTGTGTACGAAATCACCAGACCGTGATCTGATCCTCAGATAATTCCTTAATGAGGCCAGAAAACTGAAAGTACAGTAGAAACCCTAATAGTTCTTCACAATTGCAGGAATGACTAATAACTTGGAAGGCCATGTGATACTATAAATAGATCTGTATAGTTGCTATATAGAATAATAAAGGAAAACAGGAATATGAAAATAGAGATTTTCTTGTGGACTTGCCAGTATCTACAGAACAACTCCAGAAGGGACATACTCATGTAAATTATATAAATGATACTCTTTTTATATACTGGGAAATTAAGTCTCAGGTTATATGCCTTGTTCAAGGTCACACAGCCATTTAAACATGCAGTCATTCATTCATTCATTCTTTATCCATGAGGTAGGTGTGAAGTATTTACTGCTGCTAGCTGTGGAAGTAGACTTTAGGGTTGGAGGGACCAAAGGGAGGGCGTGGTGCCTGTCCTGAAGGAGCTCACCGGCCACTGGAAACAGTGGCAGTGTGTGGTATAGTACAGGTGCATTGGCACCACAGAGGGAGACTAAGCTTCTAGAGCTGAGTCTTCAAGGATGTGCAGGAGTTCGCCAGGGCTATGCAAAAGGAAGTCTGAGCAGGAGTAATTCCCTAAAGATACGGAGGCATGAAAAAATGTAAATGTCAGGTAACGATGAGCCGTTTGGTGTGGCTGCTGTGAATTATGAGGGGGGACCCAAAAAGCCCTGGAATTTATTTATAAAAAATTGTGTATTTATTCTTACATGTTTAAACTTCAGTCACCTTCAAAGTACTCTCCATTTGATGCAATACACCTATTGAGACTTTTTTCTACCGCTCAAAAGCAGTTTTTGAACTTGTCAATTTTGTTCAACTTTTAGTGCTTCTGCCGGTTTTTGTTTCACGTCTTCCACATCGGCAAAACGTTTCCCTTTGAGGACTTTTTTCATTCAGGGAAACAAAAAAAAAGTTGCTCCGGGTGAGATTGGGTGAATAGGTAGGGCGGGGCATAGAGGTTTGGTCAAAAACTGCTGAGCACTCAGCTCGGTGTGAGCAAGTGTGCTCATACATCACCCATCATGAAATGGGCAAACATGTTGAAAGAGTCTTCAAAAAAAACTCACTGAAGCCAAACACAGCCTCTCACAACAAAGCCAGCTGGTCCACTGACACAGAAGGGTTCCTAGAGCACTCGCTTAACAGGGGAAGCTCGTACTACAGGGGGCCCACGCTCCAGAAGATAATTCCAGGGTTTTGGGGGTCCCTGGGTTGGAACTTGAGAGGAGTTGTATCATTATGAAGGACTTTGCATATCACAGAATTTCTTTTTTTCCTCAGAGGATAATAGAACCATTGAAGAATTTCCACAAGAGGAATAACATGCTCGTCTTCACTTAGTGATAGGACGAAGGTGGATTAGAGGGATGGATGTAAGGAATACTGTGGAGAGAATAGAATTGTAGAAGTTTAATCCCTCATCATCTCTCAGTTGAGCCATGAAAATTATAGTAGAAAGTAGGTTGTGGGGGAGGTTTCAGAGATACTTAGAAAACCGGAGCTAGAGGACTTGCAATTGATTTGGCAGTTTTATTTTTTTTGTGTTTGTCAAATTTGCTCTGAGACAAACTATACATGATTTTCTATAACAACCAAACTACAAAGTAGTCTTCTCAGTATCTAAAATAGCTCTTGGAACATAGAAAGCACTTGATCAATATTCGCCGACTGAAGAATGAAGTCGAGGGAGGAAGAGGAAGGACTGCAGAGCAACTCCTCGGTTTTTTAACTCAGGCGTGGTGGGCTGCGGTGGGGGAGTGCCGCTGTGGAAAGAGACAGTATAGAAAGATCGGGATTGAGGGTGGGAATGGCAATGGCCAGTTTTTTTTTATTGTTTATTAGGAGTTTGTTTTCATTCTAGACATTTTACATTTTCCTTTTAACTTTTTTTGTATTTACATTTGCGTTGGCCGTTTAAAGTTCCTTATCCAAGAAGTGCACGCTGTGGCGTGTGCAGCAGCATGAGGTGCCGCCCCGCTTCTTTCCCCAGCGGCTTCCCCTCTCATTCCTGCCCACTTAGTGACTGCCGCTGAAAGCGTATGGGCTTTTCTTCTGTATTTTCCTGCGTGGTGCTTGAGCATACACAGTTCTCTGGTTTTGAAGGACTGGAATGATTATATACACATGTCTCCGTCACTCCCCCCTGTTCTCACACTCACTTGAAGGAGTCTAGGCCTCCTTTTATGTCAGTATGTTCAGGTCCCACAGGCTTTTCAATGGCTGTGTTAGTGCCATAGTACGAGCAAGTTTTGTTACCTGTTTCCCTGTTGGTGGTTATTTAGCTTATTCTACAAATAGTGCTGCAGTGGATAACTTGTGTGTGCACATAGTTGTGTCTTTGTGGCCTGTGGAAGTATATTTATAGGGTAAATTTGTAGTAGGGGGAGTGCCGGGTCAAACCATTTATACATTTCAAATGTTGATATTATAAATTATCCTTCATCAACTATGTATCAGTGTACAGGTTGGGGCAAAAGCAGGTTTGCCGTTGTGAGCACACAAAATACAGAGTTTATTTTGTATTGTGATGTGTTCATTATTGTGTTATTTTCCATATAAACAACCATAAAACTACTTTTGCCCCACCCTGTATTTTACATTTCTTGTCGTTTGATTTGAAATTGCTCATGCCTTTTAATTTTTTTGCCAGCAGGGCATGTGATCAGTCTTTCCAAATTTTTGCCAGTCTGAACAAGAACAGAGACAGAATCATGGATCAGAGCGTTTTGATGGTTGCCAGATAGGAGGGGGGCGGGGGATGGGTGAAGAGGTGAGCGGGTTAAGAAGTACAAATAGGTGGTTACAGACTAGCCATGGGGATGGAGAGTACAGCACAGGAAATGGAGCAGCCAAAGCACTTATATGCATGACCCGTGGACATGGTGTGGGGATTATCTGAGGGATGGGGGTGCTGAGTGAAGAGGGGCAAAGGAGGAAAAACCAGGACAGCAGTAATAGCATAATCAATAAAATATAATTTAAAAAATAAAATCAATAAACATAAAAAATAATAAGAACAAAATTTTTGCCAGTCTGACAATACATGCATCATTTAATGCAATGAAACCACTGTTACTTGCCTGGAAACTGAACCTATGTAGCACTGCTTTTTCTTGGACCTTTTTTTTTAATCTTTGAGGACAGGTTTTCGTTTCTGCCTTCATCTGTTCAGGCTGCTGTAACAAACTTCCACAGACTGGGGGGTTATCAATAACGGGCATGGATTTCTCACAGTTCTGTGGGCTGGAAGTCCGGGCCCCGGTGCCGGCGTGGTCGGGTTCTAGTGAAGTCCCGTTTCTGAGCTGCAGCTCCGCCACTCCCGGCTGTGTCCTCACACGGGGAAGGGGTGGGAGCTCTGTGGGCCGTCTTCATAAGGGCCCTGATCCGCTTTGTGACCTCGTCGCCTCCCAAAAGCCTCCCCTCCTGATGCCTGCACCCTTGGGGGTTAGGGTTTCTGTGTATGAGTTTTGGGAGACACAAACATTCAAACCACAGCAAGTTCTGTCTATGTAAGTGTCTCTCAAAGTCCCCTCAGTTCTCTAGTGACTGTGTCAAGGACTCTTATCTAGACCCCTGTCCTTAAATATTGCCCATAAAATAGTAATGGTGATATGTTTTACTGACTCTTCATCTCGGAAACCAAAACGTCAGCTGCCTCCAACTTTCACTTCTTTCTAGATCACGTCATTTTTTAAAAAATAATGTTAAATTGCTGCTTCTCTGCTTGTAATCTCCCCCTTCCCCACTTTCATTTGCTGCAATGCCACCGACTACCTGTATGTCTTTGTAAAACAGGCGACTGTTGCTCCCCTGCTTGAAAATCTCGTTTCTCCTTACCAATAGGATGAAATAAAAAAAAAAACATGATATTCAAAGCCATGAAGAAACCTGGCTCCAGGTTTCCTCTCTCTCCTCATCTCTGGCCACTTCTCCTTTCGTCCTTGGTTCCCAGTCCTCGGGCACCCCAGCTGTCGTGGTACTGCAGTTCCCATCACATCGTCACTGCACTGCAGCCCGACATCCCGCCTGCCCTTGCCTCTGTTACGTGGGCTCAGGATGCTGTCCCTTCCCATCAAGAGCAACAATAGGTGAACACTTAGTTATGAAACACCGTGCTTCTCCCTTGTCATCAGGTGCTGTATGAATTAATCTTAGATGATGAACTCATCACAGTTTAGAGTCTCGATGTGTGGCCTTGTGTTTCTGGGCTTCGGTTTGAGACAACGGGAGAGGCGGAAACTGGTTTCGTAGAAGCACGAGAGAATGAGTGGGCTGGGGGGACATAGCAGGGTTGCTGGCTAGTAGCACTAAGGCGCCACTAGAATTTACTGACATCAACTGAGAGTGAGACTGAGCAGCATGATTATGGTTTTCTCAGCAATGTTCTGCTGCACAGACATCTGTGTAATATAAACAGAATTGGGGATTTAACCAATGTGGGGACTTGTACATTATAAAATGATGAAAAGAGGAGGGAACAAGGGTGATAAGAGTGTACGTATATAAGGGAGCATCTGTAATGATGGACCGTGAAGCCAGGCAGGGTAAGGGACTGAGAGGAGATCTTGGCAGCCCAGCGAGACTGTGGGAAGGGGGTAGGATCAGACGGATTGTGGGTTCTGGCAGGATTGAGTAATTGTTAAGACTCAAAAGCCTACAGGGAGTGAGGGGAAACAGGAGGTGTTGGTCAGGGAATAGATGATGAAGTTGGAATCAGAGCAGAGGGGCAGTTACTGGACATGGCAAAGCCTGGCTGTGACTGTGGAAGTGCTGTTTCCAGGGGAAAGCCGTAGCAGATTCTCACAGCCTCTCCGAGTCTTCCTTCTCTCCTCTGCAAAGTGGAGATAATGCCCATCTTCAAAAGTTGTCACGAGGATTAAATGATACGATAAATGTGAAATACACAACGCAGTGCCTCCCCTGTGATAGGTTCTTAAAAGAATTTCTTTCCTTTCTTTCGTGGTCTTGAGCCTCGCTTCCTGACCTGAACAGAATGGCAAAATACCTTTCCTTATGCTTCAAAATTACTTATATGAAGCCGAGTGAAATGGAAAATATTTAAAAGGTCACTCTACAATCCATTATTGTTTTTCTCTAATCGGAATGAAAAGCACTGCTGGCGTTGGAACTACCCCTGTTATGTTAACAAGAAGTACTTTCATTTTTACTGTAACTCTGCTACTGTTACTATCTTTTCATTTAAAAGAATCTGTCTGCCACGTCGTTTGCATTTAATTGTTAAAATAGCCCTGTGAGTTACATGGTACAGGTATTTTTGTTATTCATTTGCCAGTTGAGGAAATGAAAGTACAGTGAAATGTGTTATATATGATTATATTTGTTACATTAGAACTTGAACCCAGGTCTTCTGACTGACTAGTAACTATTGCTGAGAATATGGTTGCCTGCTATAGATCTGCTAATCTCTAAAGATCTCTTTTTAAACTCTATAATGAAAAGATTTTTTATTGTACAGTCCTCATTTTATAGTACTGTAAAATGAATTTTTATATTCATTCATTCATTTCTCATTCATTACATAGTTATTGACTTAGATGTTAAGTCATGTGCTACGTCTTCGGAATACCATAGTAAGAAAGACATGTGCCCCTGTCTTTAAATTTTCAGTATAGTGAGGACAGGCTTTAAACAATTACATGCCACCATTTATAATCGGAGGGGAAGTGCCCAAGCTGTGTGAACAGATAACAGAGAGGACTTTACTGAGTCTGAGGCTCGGCTTAGTGGGGATCATAAAAGACTTCCCTGAGTAAGTTGCATTTAAGATGAGATTTGAAGGATGAGCAGCGGTCATCTAGGTCAGCAATTTTCAACCTGTGTGCCGCAAAAATGTTTAAAACATGCAGTGCCTGACTGTTTGTTTAGTCCAGGGCACTGGCCTCTTTTCCCTTAGATTGTCAAATAAAAAAAAAAAACGGCAACAGCCAACACAACAATAGCCATCTGGTGTGAGTGAATCAAAATTATACCTATTTTTTTGTCAGATCGGCAAAAAATATATTTTTGCTTTTTTATTATGATTTTCAAACATATTTTAATATAAATTAATAGATTACAGAGCATAGTACTAGTTTTTCCTCAGAGGGAGAATCAGTTGTTTGGACTGCTGAGGAGGGCCTGAGTGAGCTCGCCCTGGTCCCGTTGCTGTCCCGCAGTGAGCACGGAGGACGTGAGCGGTGCTGTTCCGAAGCCCATCAATGCTTCCGTGCTGCTAGTTTTTGCCGGTACACCACGTGGAATCTTTTTTCCCAAGGAAAGATGACATACCTCTGTTTAAATAAATGACTATTTCCATCTCCACGGATTCGTTTGACATACTACACAAACCAGTTCTTCACACAAACTAATCATTTCCTTGGTTGAAAAATAGTTTCACGTTTTTTCAGTTCTGAGTAGGATGGGACGCAGCTAGCTTTCCTTTTTCTTTACACTGTCACCCACTGACCCCCAGCTAGCATCTCATGTCGCACATGGTCCTGCACATCGCTGTGGCAGGAAATCCACACGGCACAATAAAGGGAATTTCAGGAGATGAATATTGTAATCTATCAGTGCAAGTATCTCATTTTAAAAAACAAAGTATCATCCATTGCCATGATAAGTTGTGAAATATGTTTGTAACTAGTGTTGGGGCATACTAGAACTGGCTAAGGCATTTAGCAAAGTAGAAGAAAAGGTTTGAAAAGGAAGTTGGCTACACAAAAGCAAAGATGAATAATTCTTTGATTTACCAAGAGATTGCTGAGCACATTTATCAAGCAAAGGTGATGGGATTTGCTTGGAATGACTCTAAGCCAAAATGTGATGCTGGCTGAGCAGAGGAAGAGATGGAGCGCAACGATGCCATTCACTGCTTTGGTCAGACAAAGAGATTTCTCCAGCACGAAGCAGTTGTTCGTAATTCCCACGCCCCCCCCCCGGCCACATCAGTCTGTGCAAGAGAGTAATATGATATAGTTCGAAGAGAATGTACATTAGAGGCACCCAGCCTTCATCTGTGTGATTTAATTCTCAATCTCTCTTTGCCTCACTTACCTCATAATGACACTTGATATTCATAACGATGACCCCGAGACAGTGAAAGGCCTGGACAGTCTTAGTCACTGATCTTTATAATGTTAGCTTTGTCTAGAATTATAATCCTTGTATCAGTTTATGCCAGTAACCGGAATAGCTAATTAATCAAAACAGCCAACTGCTAAGCAATAGAGAAATAGAGTATATGCTATTTCTGCTTATGTGTGCTAAAAATATTGCTACCTATAAGCCAGTGTAAATATATTTTTAACTATAAAGACAACATTTGTTCTGCTTGTCTGTGTTGGCCCATGAGCAAAAGGTCAGCTGACTTTCTATTTCTCTTCCCTACCTAACACTTTTCTGTCCCTCTTTGAACTTAGGAGCATGTATCCTGTGTGGAAATCTTTTCTCGAGGGGACCATGCAGGTAGCCCAGTCTCGGATCAATATGTGTGAAAACTATAAAAACTTCATTTCTGAGCCTGCAAGGACAGTGAGAAGCTTAAAAGAACAACAACTAAAAAGGGTATTGTTTCTTTTTGGTTTTTTTTTCTTATTTGCATTTTAATAACTCAGTGTTACATTTGCAATCTGCAAGACTATACTAAATTGCATTCCATCCTGGGAGCTTTTCTGTTGGGTCACAAATGACTCTGACTTCAACATGGGTTTTCTGGTTACGTGTGCCCTCCAACTGCTGTGTTTTATTAGTAACTGACAGCAGTGAGTGCCGTTTTACTCTGTGGACGGTCTGGAAGCTCTGTGAACACGCAACAAATACTAACTTTCAACTTAACTCAAGTACGTAGATCTTAGTTTCACAATGTTGGTATAGTTTGGTGCATGTTAAAGTAGTTACAATGTTGTTAATCTCATTGAGCCTAAAAAAATTCATCATCGCTTCAACTTGAGCCATTTTCCATGATGATTTAAAGGAAGTTGACACATTTGGACAAAAACTAAAATTATTACCAAAACTGATGTACTTTAACATTTAATTATATAGGTTATATACAAGTAAAAGTTTTCAAATAGATCTTTCTTTGATTATGCAGAAATTAAAAATTCACAGAAAAATCATTATTAAATATGACTTTTATGAAAAGCTTGCTATTAGAAGTGGGTGATTAAGTTGTGTCCTTTTTGGAAATAGAGTTAACAAAAATAGAGATTATCCTGACACCTAATAAGTAAGTTTCTCTTATGGAAGTATTAATACTTTAGAAAGTATTAAGGTAATTATTTAAGAAAATAACATTTCGGAAGCCATCCAGTCTGATTCTAATTGTCATTTGGATTTTCAGAACTTTTGTACAAACAAAAACCAAAGAAACCTACTCTTCCTTGTTTGTCAAAGATGATTTTAGTGGCATAAAATCAGTGTATCAAGTGTACATCGTGTGTATAAAATTTCAATCTGTGTAGAGCACCCACATCTCAGCTGGTTCTAACATACTCGTATAAGAATACCTTTGTTTCATCTTCGATCCAATACCTTTCAAAACAAACATCATGAATAAATTATGTGACCACTGACTGAACAATGCTTTTGATTTAGAAGAAAATGTTTTGTGTGTGTGTATGTATCCATTTGTGCATGCTGCGAAAAGCTAGAAAATTAATGTTAGTGTAACTTCCTAACCAGAAATACTGCATTTCAAATGGCCAGTACATTCACTAAATCTAATCGAATTACTGGTATGCTCCACCTTTTACGCTATCAGAATATTTTAAAAGAGTTTATCACTTCTACATTTTTCTGCCATTGGTAGAGTAGTCTCTGACCTGAATTTAACCAGCACTCCTGAGCAAAGAATGCCTGGTGAGATTCGAGAAGGCCTTATATATGAATTAACTTGTTTCATATTATAGCTGATAATGATGTTTGTGTTTCATCTAAGCAGTTGTTAAACTTTAGGTACCTATCGAGCACACCTGTCAGGACTCAGATTACAAATGGCACAAACCTACTTTAAACTGGTTTAAGCCAAGAAGAGAATGTTTTAGCTTGTAAATTTCAGCATGGTTGGAATCCAGGCAAGGGTGGATCCAGGTGCTCCAGTAAGGCTATTAGAATTCAATTTTTCTTCCCATCCCTTAGCTCTGCTTTTTCCAATGGCTTCATGCTTTAGCAACTCGGTCCATACAGTGGCCCCAAAGTGCCAGATTTACACCTCTCATAGCTAGCCCTTCCATGGTTTCTGTTTTCCCAGTAGTTCCAACAAAACTACCAGAATTGAAACTCATTGATTATCTGCGCTCACGTTCCCCCACCCCACCACTCCACTTAGTCAGGAGTTACAAGTCTGCATGCAAACGACACGGACTAAAGTGGGGAAAGAGGTTCTTCAAAGAAAAACGGAGATGGGCTCCCAAAGAAACAGCAAAGCAAAAGCAGCGGATGGCCACTGCCACTGGCTTCTGCAACCGAACCTCCCGAACTTTACGGCAGACTGTAGGCTCAATAAACCACCTCTTCTTTTTCCTTTTCCTCTAGGGCTCTGCCCCGCCCTTTTGAGGCTTCTTTTGAATTAATCTTTTAAAAAATACTTTATTGTGATAAGAACACTTGGCATGAGATTTGCCCTCTGAAGAGACTTTTCGGTATGCGGTACGTTGTTGTCTGCAGACACACAGCGCTGGACCGCCGGCCTCTAGGCCGTACTCGTTTTGCACAATGGAAATCTCAGACCTGTGGGTTAGCAGCTCCCTCCTTCCTGTCCGCCCAGTCCCTGCCAACCACATTCCTCTTCTTCGCTTCCGTAAGCCTGACTATTTTAGATACTGAAGTGGAATCCTGTAGTGTATGTCCCCCACATTCTTCCATGTTGTTGCATATTGTAGGATTTCCTTTTTCTAAGGCTGAACAATATTTCATTGTTTGTATGTGCCGCATGTTTTTTACACGTTCCCATATTGATGGACATTTTGGTTGTTTCGACACTTTAGTTTTTGTGAATAGTGCTGCAGTGAGCATCGGAGTGCTGATATATCTCTTCTACATCCTGATTTCAGTTCTTCTGGATAAATACCCAGAATTTCTGTTTCTGTAGTTGTTTCTGTTTACTGTTGGTAGTTACTGTGCACAGTTGGTAATTTCTGTTTTAATTTTTGAGGAATCACCATACTGTTGTCCATAGCAGCTACATTATCTTATATTTCCACCAACAGTGCAGAAGTGTTCCAGTTTCTCCACAACCTTGCCAATACTTACTGTCTTTTTTTTTTTTTTTTTAAATAACCCATCTTACCTGGCCAGTGTGGCTCAGTTGATTGGATGTAGTCCCATGGACCCAATGGTCAGCTTTTTTTTTTTTTTTTTAAAGATTTTATTTTTATTATTTATTTTTAGAGAGAGGAGAAGGGAGGGAGAAAGAGAGGGAGAAACAGCAATGTATGGTTGCTCCTCACATGGCCCTCACTGGGGACCTGGCCTGCAACCCAGGCATGTGCCCTGACCAGGAATCGAACCGGGACCATCTGGTTCTCAGCCCGCGCTCAATCCACTGAGCTACACCAGCCAGGGTCCGAGGGTCAGCTTTTGATTCCTGGTCAGGGCACATGCCTGGGTTGGGGGTTTGGTCCGCGGTCAGGACAAATATGAGAGGCAACCAATTGATCTTTCTCTCTCACATCAGTGTTTCCCTCTCTCTCTTCCTCCTTTCCCTTCTCCCTTAAATCAAGAAGCATGTCCTCAGGTGAGGATAAAATAAAAAATAATAACAATAACCATCCTAACAGGTGTGAGGTAATACGTCATTGTGATGTTAATTTACATTTCCCTGATTATTGGTGATGTTGAGCAATCTTACAGTTTTTATTATCAATTTTCTTCACTATTAGCTTTTTAGTTTTATAATCTTACATTATCCTTTTAGTAATTACCTTAGAGATTCCAATATGCCTCCCTGACTTATTGTAGTTTACCTCTAATTGGTGCTTTTACTGCTCCCCAAACTTTAAATTAATTTATTACCTTGAATTAGTGTTTTGACAACTCAATAACAATATAAAAATCAGGGAGTCACCAGGTTGGGTTGAACCTTGTTAGCTGGGCTGGTGGAGACTCAGATATGGTGCCTACCTGCTGGCTGTGTGGGGGAGGGGACCCTGTGTCTACTAGACACGCTGAGAGAAAGCTGCCCCCTAGCTCTCGTCCCGAAGCCAGACAATTCAGCTCCTCCTTTACGTCCCTGGCACCCCGTCCCTGGGCCCCAGCGCTGGAGCTCAGAGCAAGTGGGTCTGAGTAAGCCAGTGTGTGGGCCCTTTAAGAGGAACTGCCTGGGACTCCAGAAGCCCTCCGTCTCACTCAGCTGCCTGCTGGTTTTCACAGCCAGCAGTTAGGGGGACTTTCCTTCCTGGCACTGGAACTTCCCCCCAGCTGGCGGTTCTGATGTGGGGCTGGGACCTCTCGCTCCTTAAGGGGGACCTCGGAAGTCGAGATGTGTCTGCAGATTTTTAACTGCCACGTGTGGGTGTGCGACCAGCCCGTTCAGCATCTTTGCCCCTCCTACCAATCTTGATGTAGCTTTTTCTTTTTCTTTCTTTTAATCTTCACTCGAGCACATGCTTTCATTGATTTTAGAGAAAAAGGAAGATGGGGTGGGAGAAAGAGAGACACTATTGGTTGCCTCCCATATGCACCCTGATTGAGGATTGAACCCACAACCTTCTGGTATATGGGATGACACTCCAACCAGCTGAGCCACCTGGCCAGGCTGGGACTTTTACTTTATATCCTTATTTATAGGACTTCTGTTCAGCTAGATTTCAGGTGTTCTGAATGATGCTTGTTCTGTAATTTAGTTGTAATTTTGACGTGATTGTCAGAGGTTCCGAGTACCACGTTTAATTGTGCCACCCTCTTAACTGGAACACCTCATATTTCTGCACAACTTTTATGCTTATTTTATAATTTCTGAATGACTTCTATTTATTCTGCTTTATCCAGTTATACCTCTATTTAATCATACCACTAAATCTGCAGTAAAGTTAACTATTTTCTTTTAAGTTATTTTCTAAGGATAAATTTCCAGGACATGACTTACTGGGTCAGAGAACCTCCTAGTTTGTAGGACTTTGACGTATTGGCCCAAGTAACCTTTATTTTTATTCCTGCCTTCAAGTTATTAGCAAGTCCATCTGCCCCATCTATCCATCTCTCTCTCTCTCTCTGTCTACACCATGTGTCATATTCAGAGATCATACTTTTAATTTCTTCACTGGGATCTGAATTATAATCTCCAAGTCCGTCATCCCTTTGTATGACCCTTAGCCTTACTGTAAACTATACACTTGTTTCTGTGTCTGCTCAGTGCTGGTGACTCTTGGGGAAGAGCTGGGCGTGTATCACACCGAGGCTTTTCTTAACACAGGCATTCTTTAGCTTCTTTTTAAGTATGTAACTTAGTCCACCCCAGAAAAGTGGATTCCTACAGAAGAAATTTATTTTAAAAATTGGAAAGAAAGTCCTAATTAATCTTTTCCTTTGCAAATTAAGTTTGATGACTTTTTAGAATAAACATTTTTGGTATTTTGCTACATGGAGAGCACTTTCCTTTGAAGAAGAATCCTAATTAATCTGACTTGACATAGTTCACTTGGCTGATGGAAAACATTTGGTTGTAGGTTTACTGAATGCCAGGGAAGGAAGGATCACAAGAGATCTCTTCAGCGTAAACATAGGCTATCTCTAATATTTTGATAGATAATATCTTAGAAACTTATGAAAAGGGAAAAAAGAAAATAGGAATAGAGTCAACCAGAGTTTGCTCATAAGATTTTTTTTTTGAGAAATGTTTTAAAGATATGAACTACCACAAAATGCATCTGATATTGTGGCACATACAGAATATAATAGCCTTTTATTTACTTTTTAAATTAAATTTATTGGGATGACCCAATAAATTTAAATGTTATTGTTTAATAACATTTATATAAGTTGCAAGTGTACAATTCTATAATGCATCATCTGTACATTGCATGTGCTCACCACCTTCCGCTAGTCTCCTTCCGCTGCCATATATTTGACCTTCTTTACCCTCTTCTCCTCCCCCGACCTTCTTCCCCTCTGGTTAACTCCCATACTGGTGTCTATGACTTTGTTTGTTCATTTGTTGCTTTCTTTTGTATCCCACACATGAGCGAAATCATATGGTTCTTGTCCTTTACCGTCTGGCTTATTTTGCTTAGCATGATACTCTCAAGATCCACCCATGTTGTCTCAAGTGGCGATATCGCATCCTTTCTTACGGCCGAGTGGCATTCCGTTGTATGCATGTACCACACCTGCTCTATGCAGTCATTCACTGCGGGACACTTAGGTTGCTTCCATGCCTTGGCTCCTGTGAGTAATGCTGCAGTGAACATAGAGATACACATATCTTTACAAATAATTGTTTTCAAATTTTTCAGGTAGATACTCAGAAGAGGGATTGCCGCATGTGGTAGCTCTAATAGCCTTTTGTAGATGAAAATGAATTAAGTAATCCCTATAAGATGTTTGCTTACCCACAACTAAGGAGAGCTGCCTTGTTCTTCTAAGGGTCTGGATATAAGGTCTGTGTAAGGCGTGAGTGGTTCTGTGTGTATGTTCATGTGTGTGTACATATGTGCTCATGTACATGTACCTGTGGTGTTCACTTTTTGTGGATACACTGAGACCCTGTCTGCATGGTTTCCAGTCCCCTGGAAAATCCTTGACCTACTATGTTTAGTTTCTTCTCAAAATATTCAAATTAGCCAACCCTTTCACTGCATGTGTATCACCACGGCACTCTTGGGCTTCCCTTCATGGATTCGTTTTTCTGAGGCCAAGCTCGTTTTGGATGAACATAATGGATATAGATGCCTTGTACCTGAAGCCTCTTTTAAATAATTGGTACCATTTTCCTATTAAACATAGTTGTGTCTTCCAGACCATACCCCAGTTGGGTTCTTAACACCTAACTGAAGCCTTGGAGCGCTGTCTCGGCCCTTCACACCTGCACACGTGGCGTTATTGGGGTGTCTGTCACTCCTCTGCGGGGCTCTCAGGTTGTCATGGTGTTGGTTATTAAACAAGAGGTTCGTGCATGATAACGACTATTAAAATTAAGGATAAAGACAGATTTTTCTGCCAGATAAACAGTAAGCTTAAAAAGCTTACTATTTAAGCCCTGGCTGGTATAGCTCAGTGGATTGAGTGCGGGCTGGGAACCAAAGGGTCCTGGTTCAATTCCCAGTCAGGGCACATGCCTGGGTTGCAGGCCAGGTCCTCAGTGAGGGCCACGTGAGAGGCAACCCCACATTGATGTTTCTTTCCCTCTCTTTCTCCCTCCCTTCCCCTCTCTCTAATAATAAATAAAAATTTTTTAAAATCTTTAAAAAAAAAGCTTACTATTTAAGTATATTTTTACAATGAAATATTATGCCGCCATAAAAATGAACGAAGACTTTACATCCAATATAGCATAGATGAACCTTGAAAACATTTTGCTAAGTGAAAGAAGTGAGACATGTAAGGCCACATATTATATGATTTCATTTGTACGAAATGTCCAGAATAGGAAGTTCATAGAGACTGGAGGTTGGTCAGTGCTTGCCAGGGGCTCTGGGTTGGAGGAAGTGGGGAGCGACGGCTGATGAGGACAGGGTTTCTTTCTGGGGCGATGAAAATGTCCTGGAATTAGTGGTAATGGTTGTACATCCTTGTCAGTGTACTATAAACCACTGAGCTGTACCGTTTAAAAAGGTGGATTTTGTGTTAAGGGAATTATATGTCAATTTTTTTTAAAGCTTACTATTTTAAGATAAAGTATCTCTGTACGAGACCTTAAAAACATGGCCCTCAGAACTGGAGTACATACTGTAGTGGTTACATGGTAAATGGTATCACTGCTTCCTCACTGTGCGACTTCGGGCAGATTATTTAACCTCTCTAAACCTGTATCCTTGTCTTAAAGTGGGACTAATATATGAATGCTTTTATCACAGAGTTGTTTGGAGGACTAACCGAATAATCCCTATGAAGTGCTCAGCACAGTGCATGGTGCCTATGCCTTGCCTACAGGGAATCTTCCTAAAAATGTGGCCAAGCATTCAGACTCTCATGATTATCACAGGCCGCATGTGGCAGGAGGTTTACTTAGAAGGGCATTAGGACAGGGAACACGGTTGGTTAACCAGCAGTGTGGCACCCAGCATTAGTAGAATTAGTTCTTCCACCAGCATCTACCTCAGTCTACATAGCCAACTAGAGTTACTCTGTTTGGTCCCCAGGTGACATGTCTGGGCTGGGGCAGTGAGATTCCCCTGTGCAGGGGTAGCCACAGACCCTAAAGGAGACTAGAATCTTTTATTACAACTCTATACACAGAGCTTCCAAGGTTCCTGCAAGGGACACGTCCAGATACAGGAATCACCATGCTCAAGCCCAAAGCCAAGGCTTCTCCATCAGATATTTATAGTTCATTTATAGTTTCTCCAAACTGATGCAGTTTACCCTGAAGGGTTCATAAGCAATGTTGCCAAATAATGCAGTTGACTGTGTCTTCATCAGGTTTCTATTGAAACACAGACCTAAAGCTCCAATTTTCAGGCAGAGGGGAAAGAGGTGGGTTTTTTTGTTTTTTTTTTTTTTAAGATTTTATTTATTTATTTTTAGACAGAGGGGAAGGGAGGGAGAAAGAGAGGGAGAGAAACAGCAATGTATAGTTGCCTCTCACATGGCCCTCAATGAGACCTGGCCTGCAACTCAGGCATGTGCCTGGACTGGGAATCAAACCAGGACCCTTTGGTTCCCAGCCCGTGCTCAATCCACTGAGCTACAGCAGCCAGGGCAAAAGAGGTGTTATTTTTAACCCTTTATTCACAGCCTGACGCTGAAGTGCTCAATAAATGTGCCCATAGGGAACCTTCCAGATCTCTCCCTTCTTTGTGAAGTAGCCCCTTTCTTGACATCTAACAATTTCTGGGAGCCTCTGTCCTGTGTGTCACATGGCTAAGTTCAAGTTTATTCATGCTGTATCCTTGCTCTTCTCCACACTGGCACAGTGGTCCCTCACTATGGCACACTGGCACTGTGCCTGACACAGTGGTCCCTCACCAACGTCTCTTCTGCTTTGCATTGTCCGTCTGCACCAGCCACTGACTGTGCTGTTCCAGCCTCACGAGTGTTTTGAGGGGGGCAACCCTGAATTGGCCTCAGTCTGGTGAAAATTTTCAGTGGTTTGTTTCAATCTAGGGAAAATTATTCCCCTTTGTATATTCAGAAGGGTCTGAAAATAGTGTTATGAGTTTATTGATTAAACATTTCTTGGAGTTATTATTATGTCTGTTCTGTCTGCAATGTATACGTGTCTCCAAAGAGTTGGGGATCGTTTTGAGTAATGATTATTACGGTGGTACCCCGGTTTCTTGCTTTTGTCCTTCACCTTGGGCTTAGGTCAGACTTCTCAGATTCACCTCCTTTTCCAGGGGCGAATCCTTTCAGTACCCTTTGGACTAGTGGATACCCAGACATATAGAGGAATATTATTAAGATCATGAAGAAACACAGAATTGCTTTATTCTTTTGATTTATTGCCGTGGTAGCTCCAACAGTAAGAGCATTTGCATTGTTGCTCTCCTTATGCCTTTCCTTTATCTCAGCCATCAACGCTCAGAGATTACGTCTCCAAACAGAGTTGTTAAGCTAGCTGTGACACTGTATCGTATGTTACTTGAAACTGGAGTACCAGCTGTTCCCTGGATTTTACTTTTCAATTTGAAGGAGACCAGAAGTGCTGACTTCTCCTGGGTTTCCATCCTTAGGGCAACCCATTTCTGTAAGCCTGAAAACTGAAATCATAATAATTGCGCTTTGTATTTTACAGTGTATGGACCAGTTGACAAAGATCCAAACTGAATTACAAGAGACAGTGAAAGATTTAGCAAAAGGCAAAAAGAAGTACTTTGAGACCGAACAGATGGCTCAAGCAGTACGAGAGAAAGCTGACATCGAGGCAAAGTATGTGTTTCAGCATTTCTGAAAAAGTGATTATGCAAATAGATGTTATTTTTGCCAATACTTTGTTTTCCATTAATGCCGAGCATAGACTCATTCTCAGGTTATGGTGGTTTCATCTGACCGATAAGTGTTATGGACTTTAAATCAAACTTTTCCTTTATATTAGCTAATTTTATTTAAAATAATATAGCAAAATGAGAAGATTGGATCAGTCAGTTTTTACATTTAACTGAATTCTCAAAAGAAGACAAGTGGACATGGTATTGAAAGCTTAGCAAATGTCTAGTTAAAGTTGCCAAGGTGTGTGATTTTCAGGGTTTAAAAGCCTCCTTTTTCTCATGCTAGACACTAAGGTCATTGTAGCTGGGAGTCCCCCGTCCTCAGCCTACCACTGGAAGACCTCGGGGACATCCAGTGAACAGGGTCGCTGACCTCACTGTAGACACCCTGCCTGGGCGCAGTTTTTCTCTTATGTGAAATTCTAACAGATATACTTTTTCTATGTCTGCTTTACCAAGCGTGTGAATTTTACTTCCATATTTGTGATTTACAAATTCTTTATTTTGAGAATAGTTAGGAAAAGAAGGAAGTTGCCGTTTAGCTAATAAAGCGAACGGTAGAGATTTCTGCAATGACACCCTTGAGAAAAGATAAGTTTTTGAGAAAAAAGAAGCCTGTGTTGTAGAATGGGAGTCCGAAGAGGTCTGTGAGGAGAGCTAAGACTCCCCTTCAGTGGAGTCTTAGTAAAAGACTTAGTAACGTAAAATCTAGGAGTCGGAACTCTGAGTCACGAAATCTGAAAGGCTATAAACACTTGTACAGACTTTCAAGGCCTGGGGAGTGTCTTTCTAATATGTTTTTTTATCTATTTGCAAGAAATTAAGCAATCTCATAAGTATCTTGTGAAAATTTGAGTTCTCCTGAAAAGTGTATTTGTACCAAGGGGTGGTAGTTCCATATTCATGAAGTATTTAATGTTACTGGGAAATGTATTTACTATGTACTATTTCCCTAACTTAGTTTGTTGTCTTTATTATTTTATTTTTATGAGCATACAAACATTTCCTACAGAGTGAGTGAATCCATCTTTCCAATAAGATCCTTTTTTTTTTATTGATTTTTTTTTTTTAGAGAGGTAGGAAGTGGGGGCGGGGGGCGCGCGGAGAAAGAGGGAGAGGGACATTGATTTGTTGTTCCACTTATTGACACATTCATTGGTGGATTTTCGTTTGTGCCCTGACCGGTGATCAAACCCACAACCTTGACATATCAGGACAACTCTCTAACCAGCCCTCTAACCGAACGAGCTACCCAGCCAGGTCCCAATGAGACCCAAAATATTTCAGATCAGGTGATCTCCGTTAGGAATATCCTGTTATGGTAGCTTTTAGAAACCTGCTTGTTAAAACTCTCAGAGATTCTAGAACAGAGAGTTGACAGATTTGTAGACGATACAGAAATGCCCACATTAGCCAGGGCCCGCAGGGTGAAAATGGGGACAATTGCGGGCTATTCCTGAGAAGGGCAGGTTTGACAGGGTCAGGTTAGCACAAATGCTGATCACGGGAGCTGCCTCCTAATATGGCCCAGATTCAAGGGGGATACAGCAAATTAGACCTTTTAGTTCAATGTCTGACTTTTCTGAAAATTAATTCAACTTCAGAGTAAGAAATGCCTTTTCATCTTCACTCACTCACTCATTGTTTATTTAATAATTACTTTTTATTGGGTGCTGTGAATACAGAGGTGAGTGAGGTAAGCTTTGTGCCCTGAGCAGGTTTAAAATCTAGAGTTAAAGACAAATGTACTTAAGAGTAACGTTATGATTTGTTTATTCACAGTCAACTTAAAGAAGGGCCTAAAGTCACTTACCTAGTGACTACTGTATTTACAGTAGTTGTATGATAGTACAAAAGCATGGAAGACAGAGTAATTTTGCCTAGTGTAAAAGGAAACCTTTATAGAAGACGTGATGTTTGGACAGAGTGAATATGATTTTTCTAAGTAGAGATGAGACGGTCAGGAAGGGGGATGTGGAAACTGGACTGCATGTAGTTTGATAGAAGATTTGACAGACGGTGAGACGCGCGTGTTAGGAGTGATGTGTACACAGAAGGGAGAGGGATACAGTTGGAAGGCAGAGGTTAGTTCTGTTTTGGGTAGGAAGGTTCCAAAACACCCGTAGAAAATTTGTGTGAATATGTTTGGTAGGGAGTCGTATAACTAACTTTCAGATGAGAATCTGGGTGGAAAGGTCTCATTTTGGAGGTTAATTGCCTTTCAGATGATAGTTATAAAGATGAAATCATATATAAAATGAGATGAGAAGTTGAGTTGGAAACCTTAAGCAATATTAACATTTGGGAGGTAGAGGAGGAAGAGTTCATTATTTGTACGTATCTTGTCTGTTCTAGATAGTAGTCTTTGAGGACGGGGACCGTGTTATTCTGTTGATTACTAACACCTATTATAGTACCACACAAGAATTGTATGAGGATTCCCAAGTGAAGTAGAAGCCAAAAACTTAAAGTCTTAGATTGGAAAATCCAGGTGCCACTCAGACTATTTGGATAATGGCTACAAAAAAGAGGAGAATTGAGAAAAACCCCAAACCAACTTTCTTAACCCTGAACCGGCCCTCTCAAATTTTAAAGTCTGTGGTCTTTGCTTTTCCAGATCAAAATAAATATGAATCTAATTAAAAACAAAAACCCCACGAAGTATGACTATGGCAAGATAGGAAATAGCAGGAATATCTTGGGCCCAATTTTTTTTTGACAGTGGGGAAGTACTGTGGGTGCATCCACGCACATCCCTGAATGTTTCTCCCCTGGTAGAAGCTGAGAGGCTGCCTGCGCTGCCCCCTCCCTTTGTTCTGCAGCGACTTTGCTCCGTGTCTGCAGCGTCCCCGCATGCCGTGGCTCGGCTGCTGGCACAGGCACTGCAGTCTCCCATGGCGATTGCCATGACACTGCGGTCAAGACAAACATCGCGGTTTGAAAAGTCACTGGTCCTGGGAGTGGCGGCTGTTCCTTAGCATTTGTCTGTTGACTTTCTTCTTTGTGGTAATCTCTGGTTGTTTGGATAAAACCAACACGTTTATTACTGACTTTTAGATTATGGTTCCTCCCCCATACCGAAAGGTACCGAAAGAAACAATGATGCCAGATTTGGAGAAGATAAAGTAGAACAAAATCACATAGGAGGGTCCAGGGACTTTCTCCTTGTGTTCCAAAAACTGTGTGACAAGTAGAGAGGACACACAGGCAGACACCCAAGTAAGAACTTTTAATGGGAGAAATAATGGAATTAAGGGCTTCCTGGAGCCCGTCAGTCTCACACAGCAGGCTGTACTCTGGAGTTGTCAGGGCCTCACACCCACCCAGAGAGCCTGCGCACCTTCGTTTCCACCGGTCGGCTGTCCCCGGGCTTTCAGGAACTACAGCGTGTGTAATTGTATGATCTGGGAATAGTCTGTAGGTTAATGACGTTTGATTATTATGAACACCAATGAATTGGATTTGTCTAATTTATTTTTTTGTCATTCAGAATATTTTTATTTTATTAATATCAGTATTTTCTGTTTCACCATAATATTAAATTCTTCCTGTAGTAAAATGAAGGAAAATAATCACTGATCTTGGTTTTCCATTTTTTTTTAGTTCTCTTTCAGAATAGTGTTGTGGAAAAGGGTAACTTTTTAAAAATTTAGTAATGATAATATAATTATTTTATTATGATGTAATTTGATCATTTTATTTCCATACTTTTCTATTTTTATTACAGATCTAAACTTAGTCTTTTTCAATCAAGAATCAGTTTACAGAAGGCAAGTGTGAAGGTGAGATTTTGAAAACTGTATTTCACAATCGAGAAACCTTATCTTAAAAAACTTATAACAATTGGGTCTTTTGATGGTGGAGGTCAATTATCTTGAACTAATCTACAGAAGCACTTTAAAGTCGGTAACTTAGGGAAGGGCTTTCCTTCCCAGTCCATTGGGCGGTGGCGGCAGGGGAGGGGTGGGGGAGAGGGCCGGCAAGTTCATCCTGGTGTCTACGCGTCAGGCTGTGCTTGCTTCTCCAGATTCTGTGCGGGTAGGTTTCTGTACCTTATCTGCTCTGGGAGCTTTATGTCTTTAACTCGTAGTATAAGAGGCTTAACCCAGGGGATTTAGAACTCCATTTCATTGAGATTTACACGCTGAGCAGAAATTTTGGGCCAGATGCAAGCGGTTTTCTCCTGTAGGACCCTCGAGCTGTGAAGTACTTACTGACAAGGAAGCCACTGACCTGGCTCCGGCCACCAGGCTCCCAGCTGGCATGCAGTCCTCTTGGCACGTTATTAGTATTGAATGTTTAAAAACTGTTTTCTAACTCCAACAGACATACCCATGTCTTTGAAGATAAGGATAAGGTACTTAATTTGGGAACCTTTATTTTCCCATCAGAATAAAATGAGCAAAATACTTTGAAGTTCCCTATAAAGCTTTGGAAGTTATGTTAAGTGTAAGTAACAAATATTTGGGAATCCTCTTACTAGGTTTAACAGTTCTAGTCACTGTTTATTTAGTTCCTCAATAGCGTTGAATAGTTTCTATATGCATATAAATGCCTCTCCACGTGGTTACTCTTTACTCCTATAGAGGAGCCATTAATTGCCAGCTAAGAAAGGTATTCTCATATGTTTCGCAGTGTAATATCAGTTTGCACTGATTTTTTTTCTTTTATTATGTTTTAGTTAAAAGCCCGGCGAACTGAGTGTAATTCCAAAGCTACCCATGCAAGGAATGATTATCTTCTTACATTAGCAGCAGCGAATGCACACCAAGATCGCTACTATCAAACAGATTTAGTTAACATTATGAAGGTAAAACACCCTTAATATCTGTGTTTAACTTCGTTTCATTAAAGACAAAAGCAACTGATAAATGAGGTGTTCAGTACACGGGATTGAGTTTGTAGAATAGCATTCAGGCTCCTTGGCATTTTCTTGGAATATACTTGATATTGTTTGGGCCCCCTGTGTTTCGGGTAATTCTGAATTTTTACTGTAAGAAAATGTGTAAAGCCAAATCACAGTGAAGGATTGTATTATTCCCTAGCAGTGGCAGATATTTACTGTATAAGGGTTATTAATTTATGCAATTATTTTTGAAGCTTAGGTTTTTAAAAATTCTGTAATTTTTAACTGATAGGTAGACTTGTATGTTAATATTTTATGATTTTGAGGTGCCTAAGGAAAATCAGGAAAAAATGTCTACTAGTTATGTGACAGTATCTCTACCCTGGGTATCACTCTGAAGTGCAGGTGGACTAGGTTACAGTTTCTTGTGTGCCCAAATTCCATCTTGGTCTCTCCCTGTTCATACACTATATGTATGTTTGACTTTCAGTGAAGTTAAGGAAAAGGGGCAAAAGAAAAGAAAAACTTTTAACCGGCTCCCAGGTTTCCCCTCGTTCCTGGTAGACAAATTATACTTTGAAGTTATCTCATTCTCTTTTGTCTTCTCAAGAACCCAAGCGTTTGATTATTCTTTCTCTTATACTTTCAACCCCTCTCTCTCAAAGGCATTGCCCTTAATGACTATCAAATACATCGCTTTCATTGAATTGCCTACCTTAGGACCCCGAGGTGTTGAGAATGGGGGTGCAGCAGGAGTGGGCGCTCCTTTTTCTACAGAGGCTCTGGGGCAGCTCCTTCGTTGAGAGTAGAGACAGGACATTTCCTGGGACCCTCAGGGGGAAATGGGAGTGGTAAAGAGAGTCAAATTGGACTAAGAAGTATCCTATTGCATTTTTTTAAATTTCTTTTTTGTTCACCGCCTGAAATCCCCTTTTCCTAGCTTCTATCCTGTTTTGACTTCTGCTGGTGAGAATACAGGTGGTGAGAGAGACAAGGGATTGTTTTGACATCTCACAGGAGAACTTTGCATGCACTTTTCCATAAAGCATGGGAACTAGAGGTTTAGGCATTGTAATATCTCATTGGGTGCTTTAGTATCTCATACTGCACTCCAGACTCACGGGGACCACCTGGCCACTTGGCCTCCCATTGTAACGTAGTTTTGAACAACTTGTCTATTAAAGATTTTTAGTATAGGTTTTACTTAAGATTGTATTTCTTGTGTCCTTTTACTATTAAATCAAAGCTGTTAACTATATATTTTTCTTCTTCGGATACTTTAAAATGAACATTGTATTAGTTTAAGTAGCAGCAAAATCAAAATCTTTATGTTTTTCTTTTTAAATTGAGTCTGTAGCCAAAAAAGATCTCTTATTTAAAACCCTGTGTGTGGCCTTTGATAAACCAGGAAAGGTACAGTATCATTTTAGGGATCTGCCCTCAACCCAACACACAGAAGTTAATGGGCTTGGTCTGCCCTCATACCTGGTTTTGATCAGCATTTGAGTAGGTTATGCTTCAGATTACTCATTTCATGAAATATTATAGGGTACTGAAATGATAAAAAGAGAAGTAGGAGTTCTTCCTGTTCTTTAAAAATAAGAAAGTGTATCTTAATTTTCATGTTGTGCATGTTAATTCATTTTCTTTCACATGCTAATTCTATAGTCTGCAGTATTGGAAAACTCCCATTAATCATCCTGTTAGCTACTTAGTAAGTTTCTATCATTGACTTGACCGTGGAGTAGCCGGCCCTTTTAGTGCCTTTCTTGAAACTGCCTGTTTTTTGAATTGTTGTTAAGGTTACAGTGCCTTAGCTAGGATCTTTTTAGAAAATTATGTGAATAGCTTGGAAGCCCAAGATTTGATTCATCGATTTAATCACACACATTTAATAGTTACTTTGAGTATGGCAGCTACTAGACTGGACTTTGGGAAGAAGCAAAGATGAGTCAGGCTCTCTCCTTACCCTCGGAGAACTCAGTCTGGAACGGGAGAGGGTGAGAGAAACGATTGCAAATTAGGATGCTCAAATCACTTTCTGCTAGAGGACCATGATTAGTAATAATCGCTATCTTTTTAAAAAAATAATGCTTGATGTCACACTGGAATTACCCTAATCACTTTAGACATCTTATCTGTTCTCATTTCCCTTGTTAGAGCTCATAGTTCATTATTTAAAGAGCATGTTAGCCCAGCAATTTTCAACCACCATGCCACAAGATTTAAAACATGCAATACCTGACTGTTTATTCAGGGGCACTGACCTCTTTTTCCTTCGGTTGTCAAATAAAAAAATTACAACAGCTAACACAACAGTAGCCATCCAGTGCGAATGAATCAAAATTATACCAGATTTTTTTGTCAGATATATATATATGTGTGTGTGTGCTGCAGAATTTTAGTAGTTTTTGTGTGCCATGCAATGAGAAAGGTTCAAAATCGCTGCTCTAGCCTATAAATGAAATGAACTCCCAACTCTGGATGAACTCAGATAACCTCTCTCTGCACCCGCACCTGAGTAGCCAAGTGCTGCTGAAGAAAATCTTTCAACAGCAGGTTCATAATCATAAATTAATGTGGAACCCATCTCAAATGAACCCTTAACACTGCTCAGATTTCCTACTGTATTTTTCTGGTTAATTTTCTCTCCTATTTTAAACAAAATTTTTCAACTTTTTCCCTTCTTCTCAAACCTTAAGCTCACCCTTTTACTTTCCCACTCAGCAAGTGGCCTTTCTTCCTAATTTACAGGGAAAATAGAAGGCATTCAAAGGGAACTCCATTATTGCCTCATGACCTGCCTTCGTCTGTGTTCAAGACTTCAAGGAGTCTCGGCCCCTGTCGTCCCTCCTTTCCAAGGATGGTTGTTTTTCACCTTTTCTTTGGCTAACGCCTCAGCCCCTCCTGCCTTCTCAGAATCAGAACAACCGATAATTCTGTTTTCTCCTCATCTTTCTTGGGCATTCCATCCTTAGGTTACCAGTCGATGGGAACCTAGTGATGACGTTGTGCCTGGTTTTCGAGTCACACGTCTCCAATCTGGATTCACTGCCCTCTGCACCCCGTGCAGTGCGGTGGTTCTGAGACCCTCCTTTGCCCCCTCCTCTGTGGGAGCCCGTGTCCTGTGTCACGTGTGTCCTTTTCTCCTGGTTTACTCTGTTCTTGGGAGTCTCTCCTCCAGCGCCTCCTCGAGAGTGAACATGGGAGGTCAGTCCTTTGAGGTACTGTGTTTGTAAAAATGTCACTATTCCGTGCTAATACTTGGGGACAGAATTAAAGGCTGAAACCATTTTTATTCAAATATTGAAGTCAGTACTCTGATTTTCTTGTTTCTTCCTCTGTTAAGTAGGTGTTGAGAATCCAAAGCCATTCTCATTCTTGATTCTTTGTATCTGATCTAGTTTTTTTTTTCTTTTTAGAAGCATATATGATATTCTCAGTATGCCCTTTGATTCTTGGATTCATTCTTCCTTTTTGTTTTCTCTGCCTGAAACTCCTATTATTAAGATGTCGGATATCCTGGCCTAGTTCTGTAAATTCCTTTTTTCTCTTTATTTTTCTCCTTTGTCATTATGCATTACTATCTGGGAGACTTCAGCTTTGTAGTGCAACTTTTATTAAGGGTTTAATTTTTTTCAACATGGTTTTAATATCCATTGTTCCTTTTTATTCCCTGGATATTCCTTTTTATAGTAGGTTTTTGTGCTTTATCTTCTTTTTTTTTTTTTTAATTCTGAAGATACCAGAATAGGATTTATTTTAAAGTTTTCTTTTCCCTGCATGGTCTTTGTTTGAGACAGTTTTTAACAACTTTGAGGTTCCCTCTAGGGGGGTCTGCTAGACCTTTCAGGGGAAACCCTAATGTTCGTATCCTTAAATCTCTGCACCTGGGCTGCTGAAACTCCCTCTTTGTCCCCTTCATTACTTCTTCAGATCTCCTCTGTGACGTTCTCTGAGAAAGACCCCCAGGACCTCCTGCACCTGGTTACATCTCCCACACAGCCTGATGGTCTTATAAAACTAGAGCACTTAACACAGCTGTACTTTTGCGTGTCTCTGTGTGATTATGTGGTGAATGCCTTGTCTCCCACTTACCTGTACATTCCCTGAGGACAATGATTGTGTCTGTGTCCCTTGCGAGTACTTCATCCTTGCTACCTCCTGCAGTGTGTGTTCAATGATTGTACATTAATATTACTGAATGAATGAATGAACAACCAATCGTATTTTAATCTTCACAGGATGAGTTATTCCCATTTTACAAATGAGGAAATTATGACAAAGCCTGGATTCAACTCTGGCAGGTCTCAGAGCCAGTGCCATTAGCTCTCTGTATAAACTGGTTCCTCTTCCTCTGTTCAGTGGGCATAATTCAGCACTGTTTTGTCTCCTTTGGCTTCTGTGAGGAGCAAATGAGGTAATAAAAAGTGTTTTTGTTAATTTCGAAGCTTGGTATGCATGTTATATATTATCTTTTTTTAAAGATTTTATTTATTTATTTTTAGAGAGAGGTGAGGGAGGGAGAAAAAGAGGGAGAGAAGCATCAATGTGCAAGAGAAACATCGATCAGTTGCCTCTCACAGGCTGCCAGCCAGGCACCTGGCCTGCAGCTAAGCCTTGTGCCCTGACTGGAATTGAACCGGCTGTAGAATTGGTTCACGGGCTGGCGCTCAGTCCACTGAGCCACATGAGCCAGGGCATATATGAGGTCTGTCCAGAAGATAACCAGCCATGTAATATGAACAGATATTTATTGAAGAAGATAAAAGGTACAAGAAACACTGGACATAAGACAACGACACCACAGTCCCCTTCAAAGTAGGCACCTTGGGACCTTACACAGTTCTCCCAATCGCCATCAGCTGCCCCGTCATATTTTCCTGAATCTCATCAATAGTCTGAAATCTCTTCCCTTTCAAAGGTGATTTTAGTTTTGAGAAAAGCCAGGAGTCACAGGGCACCAAATCTGGGTTGTAGCGGGGCTGAGTCACCTGGGTAATTTGATGCTTTACAAAAAACTCTGCACACGATGTGATGCATGAGAGGGTGCGTTGTCATGATGAAGCTGCCCATCACCAGTTGCCCATAAGCTATGGCCTTGTAAATTATCCAAATAGTTTCTGAGGAGGAATGTTCAAGCTTAATGCAAAATTTGATGCAGATTCGTTGCTCTGCTCACTCAGTCGTTTTGAATGGGACAACCACACAGAACACACGCTCACTCAGTGGCATCTACTGCCCCCACTGACTAGTGCAGTGAAGTCGTCATTGTTCATGCATGTGCCTTCCAGTCCTCTCTCCTTGGCTGCCACGTTACATCAGTGTCACGCAAACCGTTCTTGTTATATTAACAAAAGCTGGACTTTTTCCGGACAGACCTCGTATACTTGTGAGTGATTTGGAGTGAAAAAGGCAAATAATGTCTTAGTATTGTATTATTATGAAAACAATTTTGACCATACAGACCCCTGAAAGAGTCTCATAGTCCCCTCAATGGCCCCTTGATTTTACCTTGAGCACAGAAGTTAGTTATTTATAACCAAATAAAGGTTATTAACTAAATAACCTTTTACTGCCTTCAGTTCGATGAAACTCTATGACTAAAATTGAAGCTCTGTTGAGTGTTTCTCTCATTTGGGGACTGGAGTAAAAACTATCCTGTAAGGACGATGTGGGGAACAGAAAAAGTATACATTAGGCCTTTAGCAGGACAGGCACAAAGTAGGTACTCAATGAATGGCACCCATTTTACATCCAAGAATCCATTTAATTAAGCCGAGTCTGCTGCACTCACAGCAGCCGAGCAGGGCTCTGCTGGGAGCAGCACATCCGTTAGTGAGTCCCAGGTAAACTTCTGCCACGGTCAGAGCCCTGGGCTTACCCCTCTTTAGGCTCCAGCAGATTCAGGTGGTACTTGCTGTATTTGTGTTTCCTGCTTTAGACCATTATTTTGTAAAGCTTACTAATGAACCTCAAATGTGAAGAATAAAATTAGTACTACCCAATAGGGCAACTCCAAAAAAAAAAAAAACAACACTGAAGGTCTATAATTGAGTATTTCAATGAAATGCTTAGGTTTCAATAGTAATACCGGTTACGGACTGTCTAAATGGATTAGCTACGTTACAGGATGTAACTTCTTTCCTCAGAGATGCAGCTTCTTCCCTGGAAGAGCTTAGTCTCCTTAGGGAGAAACAGCATTCACAGGTCAAAATACAGAGTAGAAAGTGAGAAGTGACGTGCTCTGTG